>CM056593.1:1743587-2028587 GCA_029721435.1 Gymnothorax reevesii | reverse complement strand
TGTGTGTGAGAGACGGGAGGGCCGTGCCTGCACTTCGGCCCCCCACCCTACCCCACCCCAGCCCTCCCCGCTCTGTAGCGCTCCTCTCTCTGTAGATCCCCTTCCCCTCCTCTCCTCTCCTCTCCTCGCCTCTCGTCCCCCTCTCTCCTTCTCTCTGGTGATAGTTCCTGATTGCCTGTCTTGTCTGAGCATTGACGCTAGGACACTGAGCAAGCAGCACTCTTCTCAAACACAAAGAATTGGACATTGAGAAAAACTGTACGTGATGAGAGCAAACATCTCAATTGCAGCCTTATCCAACCTAGAACTCCCAGCCCCAGCCAAATTTGGTTGTATTTACCTCCCTTCAGTTTTCCACCCACTGAGATCTAAGAAATTTGATGAATTCAGTTTGCCTTTTTACTTACCTAACAAGCTACAAAAAAAAAAAAAGCCTGGTAACCCTGACCGTCGGTCCTGCTGTTTGGAAATGGGTTGCCCCCGCCCACTTCTGTTCGAGCCCTACTGCCGCACCCTCGAAACCCCGCCCCTGACCCCGCCTGCCTGCCTGCAGCTCCGCCTCTGCTCCTGCCGCATGCAGCTCTCTAACTTGTTTGCCTCCGCCCTCTCCTGCTGTCCGCCTGTCCGGCCATCTGTCTGTCCTCCCACTTTGCATTCGCTAATTCATTGCCCTTATTTGGTCGCATGGGACAGTCTTGCATTGGATTTTCTTTCTGTTTTTTTTTTTTTTTAAAACCCACATCCCCCCTACTTCCCCACCACCCAGAATTCAGATACCTTAATCGTACCCACTCCCACATTCTCCTGATTTTTATATGCATCTTTTACTACGGTTACTATTTTGTGATGGTTGGTAGTTGTAGCACGATTAATTTACCCTTTGAATATCTTTTTAATTGTATTTTAATGTTTGTCATTTGTTTGCTCGCTGAACCCCTTCCCCTCCTTTCGCTGGCCCTGTAAAAGAGGGCCTTTTAACGGCTGATTCCTCCAGTTTCCTTTAAACGGTCCTGAAAATTCCCCTCTTTACACTCCAAACCCTTACCTCCCCCAGAAAAACCCTCATCCCCCCAACCCCCCTCACAAGTCTCTTAAGCTGAAGTCTCTATTCATTCCAGAATCTTCTCCAGGAAGTTCTGCCCTCCTACACTGTCTAGCAGTCCCATCCAAATGACATGGGCCCCCGTACTCAAGTTTTTTGGAGGAGGCTTCAAGTGTCCCCGTCTTCCAAAGAGTCTTTTTTTTGGGGTTTTCTGCATGCTCCTCCGTGGGCCTTTTGTACATCAAAGCCACCACATTATAAAAGAGGCTTGAATGGGTGGAATAAGGGAGGTGTGTAATTACAGCCCCATATCCCTCCTTATTTTAGTACACCTTCAAAGAGAGATCGGACAGACGTCCAGTCCCAAAAACCCCAGCCCCGCCCTAGTTCCCCCGGGCCAATTAGCGAGTCTCAGGATTGGACCACCGCCATTCGCTCATCGCCATTCTAACACTGCTGCCAAGTTGCACATCTGCATGCCATGGCAACCCGCGGCTTGAGCCCTCACTCCCGGCGCCCGCCTCAGTGTTGAATGTGGAAGCCAGTCGCGATGTGTATCATAGACAAGCAGGCAACCAGCGCTGCCCCCAGATTACGCCCTTCCTGTTTGCATGCCCTTCCCTAGTTCTCCTACTTCTGTACGTTTGCACTCCCCCACCCCCCCACCCCAAAGTACTGTATGTCATCTTTTTTTGAGATCTCCATTTTTTTGTACCTGTAATATCCCTTAGCCTCACCCCCTTTCAGCTGGTAGTGTGTGTCCTTTGTCTGTGCGTCCAGAGTTTAGCCGCAGATCATCTCCATCCCCATTTTCCCCTCGTCCGCTCCCATCACACGCCACTCGCGGCCCCGCCCCAAACCCCACCCCTCCACCACACTCACATCGTTTGTCTTGGCCACCAAGTCGTTCCATCTTTGCTTCCTTCACAAGGGGCTTATTGTGTCAATGCGGCTGCTGGCTATGAATGGCCACACCAGCAGCCACGGGCGAACAACCCCCCCCTTCCCAAACCCCAAAACTTAATTTGATACCAAAAAAGACAAATAACAAATTGTCTTCCCTTCCCCCTCTTCTTTTATTTAGTAGTTTTGAAGACTGATCTGTTTTTGGGTTGACACTAGTGGGATTAACACTCTAACAGGGTTTTTTTATTTGTTTATTTTTTATGTGTTCTCTATTTGGTGCTTCTTGGCGGCTCTCTGCTTTGGCTTTTTGTGTCTTTTTTGGGTTTAGTTTCCTTGTGGCACAAGCGCCAAGAGCTGGTTCTCAGGCGGGGCGGCGAAGGGGTTCGGGCTTCGAATTAACCAACTGCTCCATGTGTGTCCCCCTTTCTGTCACTTGTGTTTTAGAGAGAGATGAGGCTGCAATTGAGAGCTCTGAGTTCAATACCACGTCACTAGCTGATGTGGACAAGCGGGTGAAGCGTCGGCTGCTCATGGGTAACTGTCTCTCTTCCTCTTTCTGTGTGTTGCTTATGCGGCTTGTGCTCCTGCCCTCCTTCCAATCCCTCTTTTTTTATTGTTTTAAGAGGAAAAGGTCTTTTTCTTTGCCCCATGGCGCGCACGTGTGTCGGCAGGTGAGACGGACCAATGGGATTTTCAGACGAAGCGTGGATGATGCGTGACCCCCCCTTGTTCTGTTAGCGCCTGCTCCGCGCACCAAAGATACTGCTGACGAGACTCCTGACTCCTCGCTGATCGATTCTCCGGACGTTTCCCGTACTTTCGCGTAAATACACGTCAACTGGAGGCAAGGAGTCGACCGCGAGTCACGGATCTCGCCAATAATATCTTTGGCCGTGCTGTAGTTTCAGTTACAAGGAGAGCAGCTGTGTGTTTATTTATGTGTAACGGAAGACTCGGCATCTAACTTTGGTTTAAGTCATCCCTCTGACCTCTGACCCACTTTGTGACCCCTGAGTAACCTTGCACCTAATTGGTCTTACATCCTGCATCTCCTCCAATGGCGAAACGGATATCTGGAGCCTTGAGATTCAGTGAGCTTGAATCTTTTCTTAATGTCCTCCTTCAAGGTCACTTCAGGCCTTTCATTAGCACGAATGCTAATTTTCATGGCTGCCTGGATTGTTTATTTAATGAACTGAGCGCTGGGGATTAGCAGTTTGTCTCAGGAAGGCATAAAATGGCATGTTAAGGGATTTAAAGATTTCGGCGGCAGAGTCGGTTTTTCCGCACTCCGACACATCTTGTAGCGTGGTCTTAATTCGCCTCAACACGCAAACACACCATATAGCTTGGTGCACAGTATCAAGCTTAGTCTTATTCACCTCACAGGGTATACACACTCGCCCACATACACGGATTTTGAGAGTTAGCAGGAGAAGTGCGTGTGTGTGTGTGTGTCTGTCTGTGTGTGTGTGTGTGTGTGTGTGTGTGTGTGTGTGTGTGTGTTTGACCGGACGACAAGAGTAATTGACAAGATCTAAACAGCTTGTCCTTTAGGGCGTGATTAAAAAAACACATCTACGGTAGTCGGGACAAATGACATCTTAGAGAAGCAAAGCCTCTGCAGCTTTTGAGAAGCATATGAAGCCCACACTCCCCCGTCCAGTCCATCACTTCAGGCTGCCGGTGGCGGGCGGGAGTCACCGAGTTCATCCTGCATGGGCGCGCGTTTGGCTGCCAACGCTGGAGGCTGCTCCTGTTTAGAGAGGCCCACTCTGTGCCAGAAGAAGCCCCACCTTTGGCCCCTCCGCTGGGGCATTTCTGGGATAGTCTCCGCACCTTTCCCTCAGGGAGGGAAAGTACTCAATCTGGCTTGTGAGTTTTACAGATTCACTGCATGGCTGTCCCCAGAGAGAAATGAAGATGTAAACACGGTCAACTAAAATGGTTCATGTCCTCGATTCACTGTGTATTATTAATTCCTCAATACCGATAACTGTCTCTTAAACTATATTTTAGATAATAATAATAATAGTAATATTGATAATATCCTAAATAAATGTACTCTTAGTATTGAGACATGGTCATTTTGAGGCAGTAAGTAAGACACTGCCAGACCACTTTCTGCAGGGATTACAAGTGCATGGTTGCAAAACAGAGAGTGTGGGTGCTAGGCTGGCCTTCCTGTCGTCCTTATCTGTCTCTGGTTGAGTATGGCAATGAAGGCGCTGCGCAATTGTACAGCTGAAGACTTGCAAAATGGAAGGTGCTGATGCCTCGGTGCTTACAGCAGTGACAAGTATGTCCCTTAATGAAGTTGTAAAATTCTGTGTGGACATGTCAGAGTGCACTAGCTATGCATCTATGCTTGATATAAGCTATGTTTCCATCCACTTGTCAATTACTTGAAGTTCGCCAAAAATATTCATGTGAATTAAGGCGGTGAAAATGCATTCCCACCTAACAGCACTGAAGCGAATAAAACCTTGCGGGTAGCCTAATGACATTACTTGCTGCTATGCGATCAAATCGGTGTATTGAATAGATTTGACATTTTAAGCTATTTCCATTCATTTTCGCACTGAATCGCAGAACTTTTGAGTCAACAGAAGTAGTGTGGTAAGCAACAAAATTAACTAGTTAGCAATAAAATGCGGTTGAAACTATCAGTGAATCTAATAAGCTAATATAAACTTTGTACTCAAAGGAACACCAATAACTGCAATTAATTTAAGGTAGCTAAATGAACAAATGATGTGGTTATCCTAGATCGTTAAGAGCTGCTCACGTCATCTACTTTAACTTTTATACGAATTTAACAGGTTGTTATCTGACGATCAACATAAACTAAAGCTGGGTACAGAAAATGATGCTAACAACAAAATTCATTAGGGGTCAGCTAATGCGACAAATTTCCCAAAAATACATAATTTGATAAACTTACCTGCAAGCGTGTTCCAATGAAAACGAATTCATTGTTTGGCACAATTGCTTTCCCCATGACACGCATTACTCGATTCCTATTGGAGTCTATGGAAGTGTCAAATAGTGCTGTAAGTCAAAAACAAAGCTCTATCTCAAAAATCTGGCAAATTTAAATCCAAGATATCATGGCATTTAACCCATTGAGCCATATTCTAGGACTTGATTTTGACCAGCGGGGCTGCTATCCTGGTAACAGACAGAATGAATGAATGACAGAATGACAGACACACAAACGAACTACCGTATGCCCCGTTTGCGTGCATGTGCACCGAGGCATAATAACGTGAGAAATATTCAATCGCTTGACCCGACCAAATGGTCATCTAGTGCTCACACGCTTCGTGAGTGTGATTTAAAGGCATGATGTTGCACATTAACTGTGCCAATATTTTTGGATCGCATTACAGTCATCAGTGTATATTTTTTAAAAATATATAAAATTCGCACTTTAGAACGTCAAATAATGTATTGTTTACAATAAAGTGGAGGATGAGTTGACTTTTCAAATCATTCCTTTTCGATTTTGTGTACATTTTTTGTAAAGCGCCAACTTCATGAAATTGTGGAAAACAAAAAATTTAAAATCTCTCAAAAAAACATTGAAACATTTAACTGCTCTGCTGTGAGACAGTGCAAGGCTCCAAATATCTGTCCTGCTGATGCATTAATTGAATTAAATCACCTCTGTCCAGTATGAAGGTAAACTGTGGTAATGCTGTCTGTCTTTACCTTCCCTCAGAAAACGGTCAGAAAACAGAATCCGAACATTCGGGATGCTACCAAATCAGCCTCTATATAGCAGTATGCAGTCTGTTATTTTAAAAAAACTAGGTGAAATTACGAGTGGATTTTTGTTTTCAGTTAGATAGAAATTGTAAGATGCTCAGACAGGGGTATCCAGTCTTGTAGTGTGCTTAGTTGTCATCGTGGTGGGGTCAGTCAGAAAATAACCACCCTCATCTGCACATTTTTGGATAATATCAGACACCGCAGATAAATATCAGATTGTGAACTAATCAGTAATTTCCTTCACTACCGGTCATCATTCCCTACTTCCCTAGTTGTAGTATTATTTTTGGTTTGCTGTGTTCCTGGCTTATGTTAAGGGAATGACTGGGCCAATAACATTACTACTCACTAAATCACTAACCCACTGCATTTCTTTAATCTGGGAGTGTTTACGGTTCTTTACAGTTCTTTACTTCTGTGCGGTTCCCCTGTTTAACCTTTGAACTCTATCGGTGTCTGCAAAGAGAACTTGCAATAACCCGAAATCCTGGTAAACCGGCCTCCAAACTTGAGTTTAATCACCTGACTTTTGGTTGTCATGTGACCTTGTTTAAGCTCAGGTGGTTATCTCATCACAGGAAGCTGTTTTGGCAAGGGGACCAGGGGCTGGGGGTCACGACCCCTTTAAATAATACAGGCTTCAAAAGATTAAGGTTCCTTCAGCTACTTCAGTTGCCGTTGACCTTCATTTTGAGAGAACTAAGACTGCAAGGTTATGTGCTTTAATTTTGGGGGGAAAAAAAAGAAAATTCTTGTTTTCCAGACTAATGAGAGGCCAGTAAGGGAGTGCATAAATGTTGTACATAAACGTTGTCATTAAAAAGGTTGATTTATATGAGTTTTGGGAATGAACCAATTCTGTTTGGGTGTGTGCGCACGCGTGTGTGTGTGTGTGAGAGGGAGACAGTGAGCAGGTGCATGCGTGTGTGTGCGTGTGTGTGTGCGCCTTGGAGCGATAGGATCAATTTAATTTCATTAGCTAAATTTAAATGTTGCTGGAAAGGATGTGTATAATAAATGTTTGATGTTTAAAAGGATAATTTATATCGAACATCTGTAGCTTTCAGAACTCTGGCTCCAATTCCTGATAATAAAATTAGCTGCAACTTCAAAAACATGACCCGGTCACGCATGTCAAAACATGGGCTCTCCAATTTACTGGGAAACAGATGTTGCAGTCGAGGGTATTAATAATGGCTGTGGTTGCAAGCAATAATATTGGGTTGCTAACCACGGTTTTAGCATCAGCCTTCTGCACAGAATGAATGTAATGTGTTTGCGCGAAGGAAGACCGTCAACTACTGACAAGGATGAGAGTAACCATGTAATTCAATCTTTAAATTCAGAGTTTCATAAACCTCTCCTGGGGCATATTCAAGACCGAAGGGTCTCACTCCTAGGTCTTGCGTGGGAGGTTTTGAACGACTCACAAGTTCTTGCACGTTTTCCTGCATGACTGAGGTTTGCATCAAATTCCACTGGACAGGCTTTCGCAGTACTGGACACCGTCTTGAAAAGCAAAGGGATGTCCTGTTTGAAGATGTTTTCGCTCGTCTTTGCGAGACTGAAAGTGGTTTATTCGTTTGAGAGGCAAGAACTCGCTTCAACCTGTGATCTTGACCATGCCCCTGGGAGACACTGTTTTAATCTTTTGCCACATCAGGCGAAATCAGCCACTGACGATTTCAGTTGGGATGACTGTTTTTATGTCAAGTTGCAAATCAGTGGTTGTGTCCCTCTGCTTTTTTCAATTTTACAATGTATGGACGGGAGTCAGCCGATGATTGACAGGTCCTACTGGGAAGGATTGTCCGTCTGTGGCGGGAACAGAGTCCTGCCAGCCTCCTGTACTGCCTCGTTCAGTTCGGCCGTCTGTTTCATCCTCATCGACCATCAGATCCTGGAGAAGTCTTGAGCACCTGAAAGTCTTGCAGTGTTCTAGGATTCTCCACAGACCTATCAGAGTTACTGTAACCTCTGGGTAACCTCGGCAACCTCTCTTCTCGTAGAGGTCTTTGATGTAGGTCAACTCATACAATGGCGTTGTGAATATTTACTGAACTCTCTTTGTAAAGAACCTTTTGACTTCCCTGTTGTGCTTTGAAACTTCAGCCAGGGCATTTTAATATGCAGTACGTGTCAGAATTGTAGTGCTCCTAATGTTGTTGTTGTTGTTTTTTTTTTTTTTTTTGTGAACCATAAAATATGGTGAACTGTGGAGTTAGCGAAATGGGGGATGGGGGTGGGGGGGTGTAATTGTAATGGTTAGGCTGCAATGGAGCCATTGGTGTATGAGTATAGCACGATGTCAGTGGGGGGCGGGGCAGCTCGAACCTATGATAATCTGACGGAGGCAATTTGACTTTGCCTTTCCTCTGGTTGACCGAGACCTGCTTTTGAACTAAATGCAGCTCAGTAAATGAGCATATTTGGTCATCAGATGCTACCATTTAAAAGGAAAAGAAATCAAGGCCCTCAATGAATCGATATCTGGCTAGCTACGACTTTTTCTTTAGTTCACGCGCCAACACCTGGTTAACATTACTCATTGGCTTTGTTGATGGCCGACAAGCTATCGTTTATTGAGCCAGTTGCTATAAATCCTGCTAGCTGAACAGTGTTTCAAACTCGTCGCCTTTTCTGCTCTACAAGAGTGAAGTAGTGTTTACTGTGTCCCTTGTTAGGCTGTTAGCAGTTCCGTGTAGCCTGCAGAACTATTTTACTAGGCCGATGAGTTTATAATATCCTTTCATTGTGAGTTTTCAGTTGTCATTTCTGCCGTACCTCGTGTAAAATGCTAAAACGCGCAAACAAAAGCTAATTTTAGAAACTCCAGACATTGAGCTATTGCTTTAATCATGAAAATATCAATCTTGGGGTTCATTAGGATCTCAAGATGGTTGCATTTTTCAGATCCAGAGAGAGGAGTTTTTTAAGGCTATAGCCATTTAACAATTTGGTAATTTCAGGGGTTTGGGTAAATATGTCCCACACGTGAGGGACGAGTGATGATGGCGTGGAAATCATGGTATCTTGACCACCTTCTGTCTGACCTGTGCCGTTCTGAGTATTGCACCAGGGCTATGAAAACAGCTTATCTCTGTTACTCAATGAAAGAAAAGATCTTCATGGCCTGATGGAGTCCTATATCGCCGAAGGAACTCTGCATCGGTAGTAATGAGGTGAAATATGTTCTTTCCTTTCAATGCCTGCTTATTGGAGCATGTACATTCTGCAGCAGAGGGCTTTTTAGTGGCGTATTCAGAGATTTTTTTTCAGTCTGAATGAGAACACAGAACAGGCCTGAAAAATCCAGTTTGCCCAATTTCTGAGAGCCTCAGCTTCCCCATGTGTGCACTGCCTGTAGGGGGCAGTCTCAGCTGGTGCAGAGCTCCAGCCGCTGGGCTTCCTTCGCAGCGCGTTAATGACGGGGTCCATCCGACTCAGTATAAATCATCCTGAGCCTCGAGGGTCCAAAAATCACTGTGTCGGCCGAGACTGGGGGAGTCATCACACAACCCTGTCCCACTCACTCTGTCTGCTCGCCTGTTTTTCAGGGGAGATCTACCGAGCGAGGGATTCGGTCGCGTTCGCTTCGTGAGGATGGATGACACGTTAGCCTCTAAGACCTGCTCATTCTCTGCATAATCTTGTCTTCAGCTGTAAACTGACCTCCTAAGATGGCGCCTGATCAGCTCTTGCATCGTCTCTCTCTCAGTTCCTCCCTCCCCCGGCCTCTGTCACGATATCTCGCTTGTTATGGTGTCTGAGCTCTTGTGTTGTCATCTATCTGCTTCTTGTTTTGTTGGGGCTGTTTGTTCGTGGTAAATTGTTAGTTACGTCACTTGACTGTTGTTTACTTCAGTTGTACTTACAGTCCAGCCTGCGTTCTACGGTTCAAAATGGAGTTAACCGTTCCAGTGAGCTTCTGAATGCGCATATTCAATGTTTGGTCAGCTAAACTCATCCACTAAACAATTGTGATGGAACTTGGCACCTTTTCTTTTGGCCTGGGAATGGGCGTTTTGCAGAAGAGGCGTAAATTCTCTGTGTGTCATTGGGTCGATGGTGGCGTACGAGCGATGGTAAGGAGATGGGAGGAACGAAATGGCGCCAAAACAGTTAACCTCTGGAAAAACTTAGGAACATGTAGCCTGTGCTAAAGTCTGGTGTTCATTTCTGAAGGGGAATTACCCTCCACCCATGTTTGCGTTCCCCTTAAACCCAAACTAGGATTTTAGCTGTCAGTAATGCCTGCTCTCAATCAGTCAAACAGGACCAATTACGTCCCGAGATTACAGGTGCTTCTCTGTGGAGGCCTTCAGAGATGGCTCATCTATCTCTCAGGTCAAATGAACCGTTTGCTAGCAGCCCACTGTCAGACAGTCCATCGTTCAACCGCTAAATTACGGGGTGGAACCGCATAACAAACCCAGAGCCGCGGATGGTGCGGTGAATCACAAACCTGGCAGTTTCAACGTGATTATGGATTTTAAGGAAGCAACTAATGGTTCGTGGAATTTGAAAGCACTGCTCTTGGCATATGTAAACCTTGAGTCAGATTCCCGGAGAGGGATTTGGGTTTTTGAGGCCTGTTCTTCAGTGAAAATGAAGCAGAAAGACGAGGAATTAAGTGTGAAGGTCGAGCTGATCTCACATCGTACGCCCGCTGCTCATGCCGCGCGTTGGGAATTGATAAAGGTCAACTGCCTGACAGACGTCTTTTCCATTTTGTTTTTATGGGTAAAAAATGAAGTTTGCTTCTATATTCGGCCATGTTGGCTCTCTATCTCGCCGCGTATTTCCTGTGTCAGGCTTTAACTTGCATATTTTCCCTGTTAATGGAATCTGTATTCGCCTCTACTCTTTCAATTGTGTTTATCCTCTCTTACGCCGCCAGTAGAAATCAGGGGTTTTCTGGGTAATTGGTTAGGAAAAGGGCACCACTGCTTTTGCTGGCGTTTAGTTTTACAACCCAATAAAATGAAGTGCATCTGGAAAGCGGATGATCTGAATACTAATGAAACGCAAAGGCGAGGAGCACAAACTGACATCTAATGCAGAGAAGAGAATCTCAGATGTAATGCAGAGATTTGAAACTGAATTCTAATGCTGCAGACCTGAAATCATGAAGTAATGAAGCATTTCAAACTCAGTTCTAGTGCAGTACCTCAATTCAAATCTAGTTTAGGGTCTGGAAACCGGTTTGGAGTGGAGGATCTCGATGTGAAATGTAATGGAAGGATCTCAGACAAACTTCATTAGAACAGACCTGCTATGGTATCTCAAGCAAATTTAATGCAACAATCTCATACGAAAATATAGAGCTGATGTATTTATATATATATATATATATATATATATATATATATATATATATTTATGAAGTGTTTTAGCAGTGTAGTGCTGTGACGATGTCTCTGATTGGCTAATGCGTCTGCAAACTGAAGGCACTGATTGGCTGCTGATGCAATGAAGATTCATGGCGTATGCAGTGCCGACGGACTGGAGTTTGAAAGCTCCGACTCTGATAGCAGGACGTAAACAGAGAATAATGTGTGCTGGCAGCGGACGGTTCGCCGGGAGATGTTTAATGAGCAGAGATTGTGATCTGGGCCACAGGCAGGCCGTGGAGGAGAAATGCTGCTCGGTCTCTCGGGTTGATTGATGTTGGCCAAGTCCACTCTGAACAGCAATATCCTGTTCGGCCGGGGCGATCTGAAGCTGGGCGTGCGGCTGTTATACTCACTCTCATTTATTTTCTGTGCACTGCTCCTGTATACAAGCGCACTCACCGCACACACACACACACACACACACACACACAAGCAGCACACGAACGTACGCACGCACCGACACAGCACTCTTACACACACACAAACACGGCACGTGTACTTACACACAGACACTGCACACACACACACACACACACACACAACACACATGCATGCACACACATGCAGCACACGTACGTACGCACCGACACAGCACTCGTACACGCACACAAACACGGCACGCGTACACACACACAAACACGGCACGCGTACTCACACAGACACTGCACACATACGTACTCACAGCACACAAACATGAACACAGAAACAGCACACGTACACACACACAAACACTGCACACATAGACACACACACAGCACACATACTGTACACACAAACACAGCATTCATACACACACACAAACACGGCACGCGTACTCACACACACACACACACACACACAAGCAGCACACGTACGTACACACCGACACAGCACTCGTACGCACACACACAAACACAGCACTCGTACACACACACAAACAAGGCACGCGTACTCACACACACACACACACACACACAAGCAGCACACGTACGTACGCACAAACACAGCACTCGTACGCACACACACAAACACAGCACGCGTACACACACACAAACACGGCACGCGTACTCACACACAGACACTGCACACATACGTACACACAGCACACAAACATGAACACAGAAACAGCACACGTACACACACACAAACACTGCACACATAGACACACACACAGCACACATACTGTGCACACAAACACAGCACTCCTGCACACACACAAACACTGCACTCTCACCCACAATACACAGCTCAAATGCATGCATACACAAAACACAGAACGCATAAAGTAAACATCTACATACCCAGACACGCACGCACGCACATTTAGAACAGCTCGCGTGCAGTTATGCCCAAAGTTATTTGGACAGTGACACTGTTTTCATTGTCTTGTGTCTGTGCTCTGCCATGATGGATTTGAAACAAACGAGTGAAGATGCGATTGAAGTCTCGACCTCCAGCTTTAACTGAAGGGGTTTCTCTCGTTTCTCACATCAACCGTAAAGAAGTGCAGCCATTTTTGTACGTAGTTCTCCAGATTTTGAAATGACATGTGATGGCTGATTGGCTGTTTGCCTGATGACAAAAAAGGCAGCCTTTAACTGGACTTTTCTGATCACATGGGGAGTGGTGGGCGGAGTCAGAAGTGGAACTGGAGCTGGAGCTGATGTGCAAAATAAACTGGGAATCCCTGATTTTTTCATTAATTTTATGTCTATATATATTTTTATTTATTTATTTATTTATTTTTAAAATCAGCAGGTCACTTGGAAGCCGTGTGTTAAGGCCTTGTACTGTTTCTGAAAGATTGTCCTCTGTGTTGCTACCATAGTCCTGCAGCATCCATTTTGGTGCTAAGTAGGGGTCGTTAATCCATGATCTTGTGAATGTCTGTCTTCATCATGATGTAAATAAACTGATTTCCATTCAAAGACTGTGAAGTTTCAGTGTACTCTTACACATGACGTTACAGGAACCTTTTGTGTGTTTATTATTGTTTATTATATTTTCCTCCAGGTATGAATTGAATCGGTTGCACAATTTTCAACTCTCGATAGCACAGTGCTATTGTTTATTTTTATTTTTGCAATATTGTTCTCTGGGCTTTTTTGTGTAATATTTTTGAAGACCCAAACATGAAGCGGAAGTTTGTTTGGGGCACAGGGTTCCTCTGTATTGGTCACCAGTGGTAAAATCTCACAACTGAAAAGCACGATAAAAATTCTAACACGAGTTCTAACATGATTCAGCAAAAATAGCTTCAGGACTGATAGCTTGAGAATGTCTGTGTTTATTTATTTGTGCAGTAATGTTTTATAAGTGTTTGCTGAGGAGTATGATTCATAATTCGCTCTGATGTGTCCTCTGTGCACCCAGAGACCTGCGCTGTGAACAACGGGGGCTGTGACAGGACGTGTAAGGACACGGCCACCGGGGTGCGCTGCAGCTGTCCCGTGGGGTTCACCCTGCAGCCTGATGGGAAAACGTGTAAAGGTCAGAGTCTCTGTGTGCGTGTGCGTGTGCGTGTGCATGTGCACGATGGCCTCCATGCTTTACCTTCATCAAGGCCTCAGCTGAATGCTTGTTCGTCATGTGTGTTAGTAAACCCTGATCTGAGCATCTGAGCACCTGCTTTTGTGTTTATTTAGTGTGTGTTTTCACCCCTGTACAAGTGTAAGCTTTGCAGTTTACGGGTGTATGTATTTGTGTCAGGGTGTAAATTTGTGTGTATATGTGTGTGTGCGTGTGTGTGTTTATGTACAGGTGTGCACACTGCTGTAATTGGCCTGTGCACAACACAGTGGACGGTTTCTCCAAATAAATACTGCACTCAACGATTTGGCCTGCGGCTTGCTGGGCGGAAAATAAAACCGTTTAAATCCGGCTGCCTCGTTAATGTCAGCAGGGAAGATGGGGGGAGATTTCAGCTTCCATAGGGCTGAGGGTCCTGACTGCTGTCTGCGCACCGCTACAGAGAAACCAGAACCAGCCTCATACATACACATTGGGGTCCATTAATGTGTGGACACTGACTTACTGTGACAGAGTGCTTTTTGGCCTTGCAGATTGGGTTTGAATACAATGTGTATCGAGGATTTTGGCGACTTCCCATTATCGATATAACTGTGAATTCAGCTCTCGATTGGAAAGTCCTAAAGGAGAATGTTCAGCCATCAGTTTGTGACCTAACTCTTCAGTGCAGTGGGGTTATGCAGCAGGACAGTGATTCAAACCACACAAGCAAGTCCACCTCTGAATGGCTCCAAAGAAACAAAATGTGAGTTTTGGAGTGGCCTAGTCAAAGTCCTGACTTGAATCTGGTTGCTGTGCTGTGGCATCGCCTTCAACAGACAGTTCTTGCCTGAATAGCATCTAGTGTGGCTGAATCAAAGCAATTCTGCGAAGAAGAGTGGACCAGAATGTATGGACCAAAATGAATTGGGATGCAAAAGGCTCATTGGCGGTAATCACGTTTGATCACAAATGTTAGTGTTTACTCACGTTGTTTTTTGCCTCATGTTAAAATTAGCTGGATGATCAGAAACATTTAAATATGAAAAAATTCGCAAGAATTGAAGAAGCCGGGAAGGGGCAGATACTTCTTTGCAGCTCTGTAGGTGAAGAGGGCAAAATTAGCCGGAAAACATGAGTCACCCGGGGAGGTGGGGGTCGATTCAACGAGCTTTTCGGTTGGTGTTGGGTCGCCCTAAATCTTCTTCTCTCTTTTCTTAACCCGGTGAAGTAGTGCTAAAGGAAGGCACGAATGAGACACTGTCTCAGTGGTTTCATCTCTCTTGCAGTGGCGACGGAACGCGGTCACCTGATCAGTCCCGACGGTCTCTTCCCTGGGCCGGCGGGGAGAGATATGGCGCTTTCTGGCGGGCAGAGAATGTTGCGCGTACGTGCGTAAATGCCCAAGACGAGCGGTCTCGTCTCGGCCGCGAGACACATCGGCAAACTTTCAGCTGTTTGTGCAGTGAAGGCTGCAGGCCTGTGCTTGGTTCACCTCTCGTGTGCGGTGAACGCCTCCTCACTGCTCCTATAAAAGAGAGCTGAGGACCACGTCCTTAAATACATGGGCCTGAAAACTTAATACACTTGCCCTGCCTCCAAAAAATTGTGGTAATTTACGTGGGGTAGGGATCTAGTCTAATCCGAAGCAATCCAAAGGAGTTATACTGATTATAATGCATGCTATAATGTAGTATGCATATAGAATAGAATTATAAAATGCAATAATTTTGACTATTAATTATGGTCTTGTTTTCTGAATTTTTCCTGTTATAAAGCAGACATATCTTGCTGCTGCAGAGGCCATTTTCGTTTTTATGAACCGATTTGGGATCGTGGCCCATTTTTGCGATGAGTCTCAGAATGGGTCATTGCGGGTGCTGAGGTAAAAATGGTAGCCGCAGTAATCCTAGCCAGTTATGCTATGCTAATGAAAAATATGTTAGACGGGAGAGAGAGAATCGCCTTTCCTTTGTTTGCATTCTGTCACGTCGCTCCAAAGTCAAGTTTAGCCACACACCTCTGTTCTGCCTGCCTGTGACCTGTGTCCAGACAAGACTGTGTGTGTGTGTGTTTGTGTGTGTGTGCATGTGTGTGTGTGTGTCTCGGGGATGAAAAATGTCGTCTTCTCTGCTCTTTTTCTGCTGGTTATGGGGGGACGAGGACGCTTGTTGAGAGGAGAAGACAGATAGGGGCGCGGCTCTTGTCTGAAGGTCCAGCTCCCGCCCACATAATGTCTGGCCCTCCCACACCGGGGCCCAATAAATCCTGAGAGACGCCGGGGCTCCGGGACGGGGCCCCTCATTTATCACTGCTGTGGTGAGAGGGAGACACATTCACCTGTGTCTTCTCTGCCTGACCCAGAAACGCTTCAGCGCGCGTGCACAAACACACACACACACATACCTACCTACATGAACACTCACACACACACACATACCTACATGAACACTCACACACACACGCACACCTACATGAACACTCACACACACACACACCTACATGAACACACACACACATACCTACATGAACACTCACACACACGCACACCTACATGAACACTCACACACACGCACACCTACATGAACACACACACACACACACACCTACATGAACACACACACACACACACACAGACCTACATGAACACACACACACACACACACACAAACACGCACACACACACACATACACCTACATGAACACTCGCGCACACACACACACATACCTACATGAACACACACACACACACACACGCACCTACATGAACACTCTCACACACACACACACACACACACACATACCTACATGAACACACACGCGCACACCTACATGAACACTCACACACACACACACACACACACACACACACACACACACACCCCTACATGAACACTCACACACACGCACACACACACATACACACACACACCTACATGAACACACACACACTCACACACACACACACACACACAGACACACACACACACACACACACACACCCCTACATGAACACTCACACACACGCGCACACACACACATACACACACACCTACATGAACACACACACACTCACACACACACACACATACCTACATGAACACTCACACACACGCACACCTACATGAACACTCACACACACGCACACCTACATGAACACACACACACACACACACACCTACATGAACACACACACACACACACACACAGACCTACATGAACACTCACACACACACACACACACACACGCACACACACACACATACACCTACATGAACACTCGCGCACACACACATACCTACATGAACACACACACACACACACACACGCACCTACATGAACACTCTCACACACACACACACACACACACACATACCTACATGAACACACACGCGCACACCTACATGAACACTCACACACACACACACACTCACACACACACCCCTACATGAACACTCACACACACACACATACACACACACACCTACATGAACACACACACACTCACACACACACAGACACACACACGCACACACACCCCTACATGAACACTCACACACACGCACACACACACATACACACACACGCACACACACACATACACACACACACCTACATGAACACACACACACTCACACACACACACACACACACCTACATGAACACACACACACACACAGACACAGACACACACACACACACACACACATGCACCTACATGAAAACACACACACACACACACATATGCACCTACATGAACACACACACACACACACACACACACACACCTACATGAACTCACACACACACACACTAGTTCTCCCGTAGTCGCATTATACCCGTTAGCAGTGTTGTTGTGCTGACTTATCGTCTGCAGTTGCACAGTCCGTCAGTCATCTGATGTGCCCCCAAGCTTTGTTTGATTTGAACTGCGAGCAGAGCTTGTCATGTTAACGCTCCCTCCACTGTCCGCTGCCGCCGGTGTGTTTACTTGCGCTGTTTGACTTACCGAGCGTCTCGCTCTGTTCTGTTCTCAGGAGAAGGCTTTTCCATCCCTGTCCTTCTATCGTATAAAACAGCTGAGCCTCGCTACGCCCCTGTCATCCAGACTTAATGCTGTTAATGTGGCTGATTTAGATGCCATTTGTAGTGATCAAACACAGGGATGAGGCAAATCAGGTTATTTTAACAAACCTCACTGGCTGACTGTCAACCTCGCCGAAGGCTCAGAATAAACTGAAATGACCACTCTCGTTTCATAAGGTTGATATGCAAGCTCACCCATTAGAGATACTCTATATACACACACATGAGTATATACTACCGCGGTGTCCTGTCTGCTGCAGCTGGGCATTGCTTTTGTCCGTTATGGAGTCCTCTTGGGTGTAGGAGGAAATGCTTTGATTCCAGTGACCGGGTCTCGTAGCTATGACAACTGGGTAAACAACTCGCTCGGACATTGACTTGTTTGGAGGCGGGGGGCTATCTATGGCATCAATATTGCATGTTGGATGGAGGAGTCAAGGGGTCAGAGTTTAGAAAATGACCTTTGACCTTTGGGATTATGCTTCCGTACCCCCTCTGTGCCGCTTGCTTGACCATTCTGTATGTTATATTCATTACCCTTGGTAGGACATTCAGAGGACATTGGGGACCGCAATCGCGATCACTGCGGGATTAAACACATTTCATAACCCACAGTACAGTGGTATGAAGTGGGGTATTGATGAGTTTTAATGGTGGGACAGACTATAGAAAGATCCCGTTTTTGGTCTGAACGCATTATTGTATAATTGTAATCCGCAGCCTCATGACCTGGAATGGGGCTGTCGAGGGAACAGCTCTCACAGGTTTTCCCTTGATTATGAGTGGGAGGATTTAAGTGTAAAATAAGCGGCTGTAATGTATTTACGGTGCGTCTCCGCGTTTGGATGAGGTTCATAGTCAGTGGAAAGACGGTGCTTGATACCGCGTCTGCTCGTTGTGGTCTGTTCAGCAGTGACGTCAGTCCCTCGGGCTGCCAGACGCACGCCCTCTCCATAATCGCCCGAGGCGCAAAGCCTTTTAGGAAATGTTTAAAAACCGAGCGGCCCGATAAACGGGCTTTCATCTGGCCGCCGGCGAGGCGAGGCGCGCCCCCGCTCTCACGATGACAGACGCGGTAATGGAGGGGTTGTTTTACGGCGAGGTTTGCATGTGGACAGAGAGAGAGAGCGAGATGGGCTGGGAAGGAGGGAGCTCTGAAACGCTTCCAGATGTGTCGTTAGCGGGAACATCTGCAGCGGCGGGGGTTGAAGCTGAGCTGCGTTATGCCTGAGTGCGCCGCATTTGGGCCGACGCTGTAGATTACTCCTTTGGGTGCTCACCTCCTTTCCAGGAGCAGTACCGTACCCTTCCTAATGCTCTGAGCGCTGGCTTCTGGAATGTTCCGGCAATCCTGCATCTTGTCTACAGATCCTAGGAATCGTATGTCTGGACTACAGTTCCCAGCATTCTTGAGGCTGAGCGACCGATCCCAGTAATCATGCTCCTGCACCACAGGTCTCAACATTCCTTGAACCTGGACTACACATCCCAACAATCCAGCATATGGACTACAAATCCCAGGATTCCCGTGCTCATGATTGAGTCACTATACCTGGGTCCGAATGATGGCTGCTGGCAGCAGGTCTACAGCACTGTGACACTGCAGATTGTCTTGGGAGGCTGGTCAGCTAATGTATGACAAAATGGGCTCTTGCTGCTCTTTTGGTTCAAATATCCCATAATTCTTTTTCTTGAATTTCTGCTACTAAGCTGTGCGCAACAGGATTCTTCCCTAAAATGGGATACCAATCTGGACTACACCCCAAAATCCAATTCACAAAAGGCGTGCTGAAAACTTGCTAATCGTAATGCAAGCCAGGACCCATAATTAAATACACAAGTGGCCACTGTCCAATAAAGAGTTGTGTTTTTGTGGAATCCACCAATGAGGAGAAGGCGTGACTGTGCCAGAGGTGTGTTGTTTGGAAGCTCCTCGTGATGTGTTTGACTTTCGTTAGTTACCTGTTACCTTCGCTTGAGTCTGCTGCCTGTTTCGGGAAACCATAGAGAAATACTGAATATTTACGAAGTAAAAACTCGTAAAATAACCGTAAATTCCTTTCTATTTGTTGCACTTGTAAGGTGAAAAGTAGCATTGAAGGCGCAGAATGATAATATTTTTGGAGGCCTGTAGTATTCCTTCACGAGAACATTCAACAGTGTTCGCCTTGCGTGACGCAGCACGCGCTCATCATTCCTCTGACCGTTTATTTTATTGATTTCAAGAAGAAAAGCCATTAGATTAGTGGGTGTTATTAAAAACAATACACTTCATGAAGATTGGGGACTGGAATCCTTAAAAAATACCCTGCGGTCGCGAGTTTGCCGTCTTTGAGAGATTAGGTGCCTGGTGCCATTTGCAGAGAGCAATAACAAAGCCGTGTTTTTGTGAAAATTACACGCTGCTCTCGTTTGAATTTATTTTAGTCCACTTTTCACAAATATTGTGCTTTTCTTCCTCTAAAGATAATAGGTTTATCCCCAAATACAACAATAGAAAGTCATAGGACAAAGCCACCTTATCTCAGCAAAAAGAAAAATTTTTAAAGTATTGGAGGGATTATAATCGTGTTTCTTTTCTTTCAGTTAGTCTGTGGGCACAGAACGCGGAACATTAGACTCGCCAAAATGGCGGTTGACATTGTAGAGCTTAGTCAGCGTAGTGACTGTGGATTTTACGTCTTTGTGCGACATGTCCAAGGTCAGTTTAGGCCTTTGACGTTCAGACGGGCGGCGGACTCCCGTAAAAGTGCCTTTTCTTTACTCAAGCGCATTTTTGGGAACAAAATGGGAGATTTAGGCCTCTACTACATGTTAACTCATGGAGGTATGTTTTTGGAGGGTTATATTTTCATATCAGACGTTATTTCTGGTCAGTGCCCTGCGCCTAGCACAGGATTTCTCTGGCTTAGACTGGTGTTAGCAGTCCCTGTAAAACAAACATGAGAGGGAAGGCTGTAATCTTTTTATACTCAGTAAAAAATGTGTGTATTTATATTACAAATGCTAGTAAATCCCGTGTACTAATTATATCATTCTCATTTAAGTCCTCGGCAGCCTTGCTCTCCCGTCGTCTCTATTTTCTCTCCGTCTCTTTCGCGCTTCATGCTACCTCGTTGCGTATCGGAACGCGTCTAGTCCTCGCTAAGTTAACAAGCGCTAGCATTCTGAGGATAGCCTCTCGTCAAAACTGTCAGAATATCACTGCCGGGTATCTACAGGTCGTGAACGAGTGTGATTTAGTCACTCCTGTCAACCATCTTGTACTATCACAGCCACCCCATATTATGGTGTAGAGAAAGGCGCTTTTCAAGGTGACATGGTCCTTATACGCAGAGGTTTGAACTTTAGCCCAGCAGCTAGCCTGTGGCCGTGTGCCTGTACATCCTGTTGTGGAGCGAGTGGGTCGTCTGATTGGCTACCATAAAACTGGGAGCAAAAGTCAGAACAATAAAAAACAAGGCATTAGTTATTCCTATTCAAATCAGGACGTGCACCGAATAGGCAGCTCTGCCTTGAGAACATTCAACAATACTGACTAAATTCAGTCCTTTTCCATGTAATTAAAAAAACAGAATCATTGCGACACACCGCTGCCGCTCTCTGCCTCGCCCCAGAGGGCAGTTTGTTTCTGTGTTTTTCTTTCTGCTACAAAGATGAGGAGGGATAGCATCTGTCAGGACTCATTAAGCGTGTGTCCCTGGCGCGGACGAGCGACGGTGGCATATGTGTGCGGAGTGGTAATTAGAGCAGGCTCGTTACTGCGAGCCTCTGTCTGTCTGACGGAGAGACGCAGTGTAATGACCAGGCTTCTGGTGCAGCAGGAACATCTGCAGACTGTGTGTGTGTGTGTGTGTGTGTGTGTGTGTGTGTGTGTGTGTGTGTGTGTGCGCGCACGCGTGTGCGGATGCGCGTTCAGATACTCCGTTCGAGCACTGCTGTGGGCATTTGAAAATAACATCCTCTGTATCAGCATTGCACTGAACCAAGTCAAATAAACTGCATGAGTAATATACTTAACTGCTTGAAATTCACTGTATGAGTGAATGTCAGCTACATCAAATCTACTGTATGAGCAGAAGGCTGAATGTATTGAAATCCATTGTTTGAGTGCTTAACTAAACTACTTCAAATCTACTGAATGAGTACAATATTTGAGTACTCTGTTCAGGTACTTGACATCAGTTGTATGAGTACTATGTAAATTATTAAAATCCCCTAAATGTGCACTGTACTAAAATGCTTCAAAACCACTTTATGAATAGCCTACTAATTTTGAGTTCTGTAGTAAGCTACTTGAAGTCCCCTGTATAAGTACTATACTGAACTATGGAAATCCACTGAATTTGTACTATATTTGAGTACTGTACTGGCAACTTTATGTCCACTGTATGGCTAATACATTGAACTATTAAAATCCACTAAATGTATTCCGTGCTAAACTACGTCATATTCACTTCATAAAAACTATTTATGGGTTCTATAAGCCACTCCAAGTTAATTGTATAAGTACAATGCTAAATTGACTCAAATCTGCTGTAAATGAACTGATATTGGCTGTATGAGCTCTGTTCTGGACTAATCCACCGTTGAAAGGTGACGGCTGCAAAAGCAGGTTGCGGTGTGTCGATCAACTACAGTGTGGCCTCCTCAGTGCCGTGGATAATCTTGTACTCCGTGTACCGAAGGTGGTTTTTACCCTGTAAAAGCTTTTGAATCTCCTGTACTTTAGCTACATGAGTTAGTGGCTGTGGAGGGTATAGGTGCGACCGCGGTGGGCGGTTGTGTGATCGTTTAGCGTTTGAAATGGGTTCCCTCCGTCCTTCCTGTCTGTTTTCATCTCAATTATATCATTTCAAGATGTGTTTGTTATTTATTTGTGCGCTAACGCTTGATTATGGCCGGTGAAATGCCATACCATTACCCTCACGTTTTATCCTTGAGGGGGTAATTAAGGAGAGGATGCCCCTGTGCGGATGCCGCTGTCGACGGTCGTGTTTGTACCCTTGTTGTGTTGATGATGTGAGGGAGGGGTGCAGATTGGAGGGCTTGTCGGACAGATTTGGGAAATTGGGGGTGGGGGTGGGTTGGCTGGCTTAGCTCTCACTTCGACTGCGCTTAAAAAGAACAAAACGTTTCTCTCCAAAGGAAATGTTCAAAAGTTTTTAAGGAGGTGGCTCTTGAGTTGCGAGCTTTCAGCCAATGGGACGGACCGCCGAGGGGTTCGGAGGTCGAGGGTCATCAGTTCGTGAAATGAGGGGATAGACTGAAGTAGCGTAATGCATAAACGGTTAGCATCAGCCTGCGAGAGCTGCTTTCATATGAGGATGGACACCGTTACAATGCCCAGTTTCACAAAACACAATCACTTGCTGAGCTGATAATTGCTGAGGGCTAAACAGAGGATTAGTGTGTGATAGTGTGAATTGAATTGCGCTGTTAAACAGGGATTAGTTGGGGATTAGTCGACAGTGGGGGTACAGCTCAGAGCCAGGTCAGACGACCAAGAAAAGGCGAGCGCAGTGACACGAGAATTTACTTCATCCATCGCATTTCATCGATATTCTCTTCACCTTACAATGCGCGAAGGGATGATATTCATTCCACATTCATTCAGCCTTTACTTAAGCTTGGAAATACGTTGAGGTTGATACTTCACTTGCGATATCACCGGGTGAAAAATAAACCAGATCTGAGACGCCAGAGACACCGTTGAAAACACTCGGTAATGGCAATGAGGAGTAAAAATAATAAAATGTAATAATGTGAGCTGAATCCGCGGGAGGTGAGGTAAATGAGGCGAGTGAGTTTGTTGAAGTGGTGCGATGGGGATGTGAGGTGCAGTGTCTCCTCAGGGGTAATAACTGTCAGGGGCCTGGGAAAATAGGGCCAGGGGCCCGTACACAGAGAGGGGTTCAGGCGTTTTGTTTCTCCGCCGGTCCTTTTATTGTCAGATCCCCCCACCCCCACTTGGCCCGGGAAAATGCACCAACTCCCCAGCCCCCCCTCCCCCCAGTTTTCCTGTGCCGTTCAGAGGACCACTTCCTCCCCCGGCTCAGAAGGGCTTTCGCTAATCTGCGGCGGTTTTCATTACGTATGGCACCAATCAGAGCAGGCTTACGCCGCGTAATCCGCCTCGCCGTTCTCCCGATGCCTCACCGCACTCTGGGCCGTCTCAGGAGAATGTTATACCTACTACCTGAAAATTACCCCTCCGTGTGCACTGCTCATATTTTATTTGAGAGTTAGCATTTACTTGCATTGAAAGTAATGACTGATCCACCTGTACTGGTGCCAACCACATAGTTGCGCTAGTGAGCAGTGTATTTCCTCAACACCAGGTACTGAGCCCCGTGACGACGCTCAGTTTTGGCTGCTTGGAGTGATTGGCAGGCGGACATTTGCGCTGTCACTGACGACTCGGCCCAGAGGTGGGACTGCGACCTGTCACCGGGCCTGTTGTCGATGGGTTCGGATCCTAGGATCGCCGTCGTCTGGTGCCTCTCAGGGCTTTTACAAATCTGCCGAACCACAGTCTCCCTGCTCAGTGCTGCAATGCACCGGACAGCAACCTGATCTCACCTTTTGTGGTCGTCTGTGTTTACTCTGAGCGGGAAAGCTTCGCAGGCCTTGAAACACTGGCGGAGTTAGAAATGGGACTGAACTATTAAAACAATGAATTAAAGAGGGATTGAGTCAAGTGTGCAGCACTTAGGGCGCATTTAAGTGGTCAGAGTCAGCGCATTTGGCTCATTTTATCATGACTTTCCTGGAGACGCCCTCAAGGTCGCGGTATTTACTGCCCGTCAACGATGACTCAAAAAGACTAATTTGGACTGTTGGATAAACCCGTAGACTGTAGGTGGACATTGTGGACCAGGTCAGTGTGACGTCAGCGATCGACTGTCTTCGGGCTCCGCGAATGGCGTTTCGATGTGCAGAAATGCAGTCTTTGGATGCTGACATTTTGTACAGTTTGGGAGTTCTGCTGCTGATGTCATAACCTCATCCTGATTTGTGGACAGAATATATCTCTGCTGTCTTTTGTTTTTTAATGCGGTGTCCGGTTGGTTTTGCATAATCAGGCCTCAGACTTAAGCAAAGTGGTCGATGTCATGTGGTGTTTTTTGATTGGCCGAACTGAGGCGCTGCTCGTGAGTTGAAGGATCTGGTCTCCTTCTGACGACTGCCACGGACCTTCCAACCTGTCCACTGCCCTACCTAAACAGGAAATTGCGTTTTAATATTAACACAACAGTAACTTCGCTGGCCCTTGTGCCCAAAACAACCTACAGTAGATTAAGCTGAGCGGGGGCCATCCCCCCTCAGAGTAATGCGGAGCCGAGGGCCTCACTCAAGGGCCCAAGTGATGCACTGAACTTATTGTGGTTACAATCAGGCTCAAACCACCATCTGTCTGTGTCCCGGTCAAGCACCATCAGCCAATCGGCAGCAGCCGGCCCTGAGTAAACAGAAAGTGCGTCCGCAGTGCTGACCGTCCCTCCAGGCTTTTCATTCCGGTTTATTTTAGAAATCTTATACGTTCTGTGCAGTCCCATGACCAATTCAGTGCTGCCGGGACCACGATCTCTCCATTTCTCTCTATCTGTCCGGTAATCTTCCTTCCTCTGTTCGTCGCTGCTGTTTTCTTTTTGGGGTGAGAGGGTTATGGATGTGTTGTGGGGTTGGGAAACACGACAGGGCTCTGGGTTCAATTTTCAGGTAACTATGCATAGAGTTTACAGTGAAGCTGCGTCAGAACTCAAGGTCTGTCTGGCACTCTTTCTCTCTCCCTCTCTCTCTCTCTCTCTCTCTCTCTCTCTCTCTCTCTCTCTGCAGATATAGACGAGTGTCTGGAGAATAACGGTGGCTGCGATCACTCCTGCAGGAACACGGTGGGCAGCTTCGAGTGCAGCTGTCAGAAGGGTCACAAGCTGCTGACGGATGAACGCAGCTGCCAGGGTGAGTGATTGACAGCTGTCCTTCATTCCCATGAGCCACGCCTTTGTCAGACACTCCTCCAAAAGCAAGACGCAAAACAACGAAGATGACCATGTCGTCTTGTTTTACATAGAGCTGTTAATTCTAAACATATCAGCACTTTAAGGTATTAAATTAGTCACTCAGGCAGTTCAGTCCCCTGAAGGTCTACGATCAGCAGTATGTTCTTTGAATGTTCGTCCCTGAATAAACAAATGTTTGTGTCCCGATCGCTGCAGATGATCGGAGAAAAAATGGTGCGTTAGAATCCTGATAAAAACTATGCTGTTGGACTGGAAATGCACTCTGGGTAAAACCCCGGTGGTGTGAGATGTGTATGGTGACCCCACCGTAGCGACGGTGTTTGGTGCCTGTTGGCGGCATACATCAGGCTGTGGGAGTCCGAAAAATGATTGGAGTGGGTTTGTGAGCGTGTGTGTGTGTTTGGGCGATTAATCTCCATCAGTGGCTGGAATCCAGCGAGCCCACCTGCCAAGCGCATAACAGCGCAGCGCTAATTATCCCATTAAAGCGGGATGTTGTGGGATTTGAGCGGCAGCGAGGCTCTGACTGCTTTGAGCTGATACCCCGCGGATGGGCTCGGCTGCTGTGGAGATTTGGGGGGGGGGACTGAGCGTGCCGCGCTGGCGTTTGTTCCCCAGGGGGCTGGTAATAGCGTTACACCCTGTGCCCCTGCTCGTGCCGGGCGCTCCGTCCCGTTCCCTGGCGGAATGCGCTGGAACATCTTCACTGAGCCGGTTTTCTGTCCATGACTCTGGGGCTGCGCTGTGGTTTTAGGGCTCGCAGAAAATCTGTAGTTTCCACGCACCTTACGCTGATAATTTGGCAGCTGTGCCCTGATCTGATCCCGTACCTGACGTTCTTCTGTCTCAGAACTTCAGGCGAAGGAACGGCGAGTTTCAGCTCACGAGCCCCACGTCATCCACTGCGCACTGTCTCACCTGGAGGTGCTCTCGGCTTTCGTGAGAGAGGGCGGTAATTCCATTACAGCGAGGCCATTTAAACTTAAGTGAGCTATTTTTAGCTCCATGGACGTAATATCGGAGAGGAGTTAGACCTTCTGCCCGGGAGAGGATTTAAGCACTCGGCGAGGACGACGCCAACATCCCCAAGGGCTACTTGTAGCGTCGGCTGCCAAGAGAGCGCGTTAGCGAGCCGTAAATATGACGAGCGGGGAAAGGTCTCTCTGTGCAGATGTTGTTTTAAGATAAACTGCCTTCTTTCGCCTTAGCGTCCTCTGTTATGGAGTTTCAAAGGGCCTTCGCAAATCATTTCGCTGTGAAATATTCCGGTTCATTCCATCTAAAGGTAGAGATGTCCTCAGGGCTTTTGCACCGCTGCGAATTGAAACCGTATCTCACGTCGCGGTCTGCTCTGCCCGTAAGGGCCCCAGAAAAGGTCGCTCTTCGTTCTTTATTGTCCGGTAGTCATCGATTGTCCAGTGAGAGATGTATCGTGTATATTCCTGCCCTGATAAATGTAATTAAAGCGCTGCAGTAAAGCCTTCGGTACGTTTTTATGGTTTCGTGGCAATAAAGCATGATATTTTAGGAGTGGAGCCATCTGTGGCTCTTAAGTGCTTGTCGGTGATTTGTTGTGTAATAGCTCTGGCTGTTTCTGCGCACTGAGTGTCGAGCCATTTTCTGAGAAATATACGTCTGCAGCTCAAGCGCCACCTCCACAATGAAAACAGTGCGGCCACAACTCTTCTTCAGATCTTTTTGCTCCTGTGTGGTCTTGAGCAAGCGTTTCTGTAACTGCGGCACATCGACGCTGGCTTCGCCGAAGCCTGGGATAACCTGCACACTACACTGCGGGGGCCAAATGAGAATCTTCCACTGTTCACTTTCAGTCATGTGGTATGATAACAAGCTCTCTGATTGGGCGAAACACTGTTGATGGAGTAATGGGTGGAATCATGGAGGAGAAAACTTCAGCAGAGCTAGAGACGGATTGCAGATTCGCGGAGAAGCCTGTCCTTTCGTAGCGAAGGCGACAAGTGTTAGGGAAACTATGTTCTTCAAATCGCCGTCCTCGAAGGGTAGTGCTGTGAGTCTGCTCCGCTACGGAGAGCAACACTTCCTCAGTGTAACATGCACTCATGTTTCCGGACATTTCTCTGTGTCAATCTCGCAAATACCTGACAGTGCATCTCACACATCTGACAGAGTGAGCGGAACGGAGGCCTACGAATGGAGTGGTGGAGATGGAGAGAGAGAGAGAGATTTCAGGCGCTGAAGGAGGGAGAGAAAGAAAGGATGTGGCGGGTCAGAGGTAGAGAGGAGCGAGGGATGTAGGGTCACTTTCTCGGGTGGTCAGAGCTGGCGTGCCGGAGAGGGGCGATCTAAAGGCCCGTCAGTTATGCGCTGTGGACGGGGCAGTAATGCGCTCTAGACAGAGGGATTCACTCCGCCCCCTGTCCCTCCCCCTGCCACACCCCCTGCCCCGCCCCCTCCACAGAGAGATGCACTTCCTCATTCCCCCTGACAGCTCCGCTCTGCTCTCCCTCGGCTGCCATTTCCTCCCATTACCGTGTCTCTAATGGGAAACGATCATGGCATGCGTCCCCTCTGAACGAGCTGCCTCCTCACGGCCCCGCCGCACTGCGTCCTCCCGCGAACTCATCTCCCTTTCATCGTTTTGTCATGTGTTTCGCTGTCGGCCTTTATAGTATGTGAGGTGGCGACCTCGAGTTACGCTCATACCCAGCCGGGTTTGTGGCACGAATGCCCAGCAAAGAGTGAAATGTTCCCGCAGTGTTACCACAACGTTTGTGACGTTTTAACATTGCAGCGGCATTGTTAAGAAGGTTTTATCTCAGACTGGATGTGCATCTGGGTTGGGGTTTAACCCTTAGAGTGCTGGAGGTAACTATAGTAAGATTTGATATGTAAGATATCAAAATCAGATGCTGTTGAAAACCTGTCATTTGGCAGCTTGTTTAGAAGAGCTCCCTCGCTCTCTCCCTCGCCCTTGTTCTGTCGCAGTGGGGTTTGTCTCAGTATCTGAGGCAGTAAGAGTGTCTCTCCCGAGGCCTGATCTGGTCACACGGTCGTCTCTCAGCGCTCGGCTCGTTAAAAAGCACTTGGTTTCCAGAGAGACAGAAAGCCTCGCACTCAGCGGCGCGGAGCCACAGTAAATCAGCGCGGCTCCGGCGACGATTACCGCGGCTGGAGAAGATTTAAGAGGGGCCAGACCAATCCCTCGTCTCCAGGCTCGCACTCGCTCGGCGCGGATCGCCGGGATTCGGCGGCGTAGCCGCACTGCTGATTTACGCCCCCCGAGGCATCTTCGGCACGTTTGAACGCGAGGAACAGTCGCTAAACTCCGTCCCTGTTGAAAATAACATTACTGTGCTCCATAAATCTCAGCTATAAGTGGGATGATGATTCCAATGTTCCTGACCTCCGGTTCTGTCACAGGTTATTTCAAGTCTGGCTGCTAAAGAATATTTCAATCGGCTGATATAGAATATTCATTTATTATGTTGATAAATTATATTAACTAGTAGTGGTGCGTTATACAGGTTGAGGCCCCCCCGTGGGACGGTAGAGCACGCCTGTCCAGTTGGACTCGAGACTCTACCTGCAGTGTATATTTGTTAAAGTGCTGTTCTACAAAACGTCCGGAATCGATCAGGTCATGTGGTACGTCCAGTCCACAGGAGCACATTGGAGTCGGAAACTGTCACATTTTACCGGCAGCTGCCAAGACCAAATGCCACGATTCTGTCACATGACCGCGGTGACGTTCTCTCTCATTACGGTCATCCTTAAAGGAGCTGTACATCTGGTCAAGACAGGCTTCTGAGTGTAGATTCATGCTTGGCCTGTTGACTCAGCTGTTTGAGGTATAGGCGTTTTGGCCAGGCAATAAATAGAAAAGGCATTTTGAAGCGTGTTGAATTTGGAGTGTGGTTAGCGTTTAGTCAGGAAGTCACTATGGCTAAAAATAGGTAAAATTCCTTCCATCATCTCCCAGCATTGATGTGAGCGTCCTCAGATCGAAGCTAGCAGCTTTCCCGTTAACCTTGCAGGCATTTGTTCATCTCAGTTTGCCGGAGTTTCGAGCCAAAATGGAAAAGTGTCAGTGCCCAAATGCTTTCCGACAGCACTGTTTGTCTGTAACCGCAGTTTACCTTCGTTGCACAATTAAGAGTGTAGAATGGTACCTTTGGGCTGCCTGGTTTCAGTTAAGAGTATAAAATGATAGTGTTTAATCTCTGGCGAGTTTGAGAAGGTAAGTTTTGAGTCCTGTTTGTTTTTTTATTCCTTGCAAGTTTGTTTACTGTGGGTCTCAGTGGATAATGGAGCAGTTTATTTGAATTCCAGCTCGGCCTGTCTTGTGTAAATGTGAGCTGGTTATTGCATCCTGTCTAATGAAGGCTTTCGCTGCCTCATCTCTCCGTTTCTCTGCAGTATCCATTTCAGCGACGAGTTACTCATTCAGCCTGTTTTCCTCTGTGGTCTATGATAAAATCTAATAGAAGCGAGGGAGAAAATGATTGACCCTCGGGGAATGTTTTCTAGTGTAACTGAAGCTGAGTGTGTGTGTGTGTGTGTGTGTGTGTGTGTTTAAGTACGAGTATTTTCCCTGAATGTTTGTTTGTGTGCATGTTTGGGTCTATCGTAGGTAATCAAATTATTTTTTTATGAGAGTTTGCGTGTGTGCGTGTGTGTCTTAGTCAATGTGAGTATATTTGTGCGTGTGTGTGGGTGTGTGTGTGGTGCCATACGCTTGTGAGAAAGAGTTTGTTTTGTGTGTGAGTCTGTATTAGTCAGTGTTGGTGTGTGTGTGTGTGTGTGTGTGTTTATGAGCTAGTGCACGTGAGCTTGAGCGCGCGCATTAGTTTTGCCTGCCGTAGGTTTGCATGAATGTGTGGATGACTGACTCTTCTGCTCTCTTGGGTGTACTTGTCCTGAGATTCGACCCCAGTGTCTGAGGTCCTCAGTGCTGATCGAGTCGGGTCAGCCTGTTTCACGTCTCCCGCTGTCATCTTACCCCCCCCCGTTCTGCACTGTCCGGTCAGTGTAATTACTGCCCCTCTCTGGTGTGTGGCCCTGCAGTGATTACAGGTGCCTCTGTGTCAGTGGGGCAGTTAACTCAAAGGGGGTCAGTCTGAGGGCCTGACGGACACACTGCTATCGGACCAGAGCAACCTGCAACTTAGAGTCCATTTAGGACCGACTGGTGACTAAACACATGCGAATCAGACCAAACAAAAATAAATCCATTCTTAAAATGCGTCCCTGGAAGTCCTGTGACACGACCCCTGTTTGTGTGTGTTCCTTCTCCCGGGCAGATATCGACGAATGCTCTTTCGAGAGGACGTGTGACCACACCTGCATCAACTACCCGGGCAGCTTCGAGTGTGTGTGTGAGCGAGGTTACACCCTGTACGGCCTCACGCACTGCGGAGGTGGGTATTGCTGACCACACACGCCGCCGTGCTGTGTGGGAGTCTTGTGATGTCACTGCCGCCATGTTGTTTGGACCACACACTTCGCACTGCGGTGTGGGCGTGTCACAGCGGGGAGTGTGTGATATCACTTCTTATATGTAATAACCTGGCATTGATATATATTGGAAGACGCTGGAATCGCATAAGTGTTCACCACCTACTACATCCTGGACAAGTATATTCTGCATACTGCATGCCTCTTGCCGTAGTATGCAGTGTACTGGCCAGCATGTGACTGTTACTGTACTGTGCACTGCACAGTCTAATGACCACCTGGGGATTAAGATCTCCCAGGTCCTGGATGGACATTATTATTGACCACATTGCATTGTGGGATGGCGTATACTTTGGAGACAGTCCTTGCTGCACACTGTGGAATTTAGCCAGTGTAGTATGTGATGCGTGTATTTTTGGCATACCTGTACATTTCACGCAGGTTACATACTGCGTACGACTTGCCAATTTTGGCTAGGATTAGAAATAGCGTGGGAAGTACTGAGAGATTTCTCTCTCGGCCACTGTGGAGGCCATTGTGTTGTACTGAGTGATTGACTCCAGAGTCTATGTGTTAAGTCAATTTTGTGCCGTGCCTTGAATTGTTTAAGACGTGGTTTGTGTGTGTGTGTGTGTGTGTGTGTGTGTGTGTGTGTTGCAGATATAGACGAGTGCAGCATCAGTAACGGTGGCTGTGAGCATGGCTGCATTAACACGCTGGGCAGTTACGAGTGTGTGTGTCCGCCGGGACACAAACTGCACTGGAACAAGAGGGACTGCCTCGGTAAGCCCCGCCCCCTCTATCTGTCTGTCACTGCCCACAGCCATGCCTTCAGGAATACTACACGCAGCCCACAGCCACGCCCACATGCAAAGCCACACCCACTCCTACAGTCAACACAAACACCACACCATCATTTCATCTCCATTTGAAGTGAGCTTTGTGACAGTGAAAGTGTTTGTGTGTGTGTGTGTGTGTGTGTGTGTGTGTGCGCGAGACTGTCCTCTGTGGCCATCTAAGGCCTTGGTCACAGAAGTTGTCATGGTAACATGACTCTGGCTCTCCGTTTGCTCGAACTGATTTACCAGTATATTGACATATTTTTAAGCGCTTGTTGCTGAGGCATATCACGAGTATCAAAATCGATCAAGTGATCAATCCAGTATTCAATTTATCGGTTCGCCACGGCGAGCAACAGTGGACCGACATGAGGAGGGATGAACACAGTTACATGGTGCACATTGGTGCTGCTAATTTACGTGCTAAGTGCTAATGCTAATTTAAGTGCTAATCGTAAGAGTGAGCGCAGAACTGGAGTCGATGGCTGTGTCTCTCTCTCTCTCTCTCTCTCTCTCTCTCTCAGAGGTGGTGAAATGTCTCGCCAGCAGTAAGTTGGCCCCGAGGGCCCAGCTCAGCTGCAGTAAGGCGGGCGGGGCCGAGGTGTGCTCGCTGTCCTGCTCGTCACACGCCCTCTTCACCACAGGTCAGTCTGGGTCTGTCTCCGCCCCCTCCCGGTTACCGCGGTGATCGTAAGATGGCCTCCTGTGATGGGACAGAACTTCCGTCCTGTTACACGCGGGTCCGGTTTTCAGAGGTGGAGTTTATGCTCGGGTTTGGGTGTGTTTCGGGGGACCCTCTGGCTCGGAGCTCCAGGGCTGTGATTTGCGGGACAGGGCTCTATTCTGTCATTGCGATTAAAGTTGGAAAAGCCCTCGAAATATATGAAAAAAAAACAACATTTTTCAAAGAGGGAGCTGATGAATGTGATGAAACGAAGCAAAAACGTTTTGTTGAGAGGATTCCAGCAAGCAGACATCGGTGGTGCGTCCCGTTATTCCTAGAAAGGTCATTGGATGACTGACCACCCTCTCCCCTGGTTTTGGTCTCGACTCCGATTGGCAGATGCCCTCTCAGCCAGTGCTAGGCGTCTCGCAGCATCTTCTGCTCTCTCTCGCCCTCTAGTGGAGGATTAGGCTCCTTGCACCTCTCCCCGTGTCAGGGAGAGAGCCCCGCTGCAGTCACCGCTGTCCTCAGGGAAATACTCTCCGCCTCTTCCGCCTGTCCAGCATTCTCTCACTGTTTCGCTGGAAGCCAGACGTTTAAAGCATCGGATAAATATGCACGATTCACAAATAAACAGCTAAAAATAACTCCTTGCCGTGCTCAGCGAGATGGCGTTAACAGCGATGACGGAAACGGCGCACGGCGAGGCGACGAGGGCAGGTCTGTTTAAGATGATTCAGTCCTGGATGCGGTCTGAAAACATTCTCAGAACAAACTTTCGGCTGTATTTGCGTTGGCCGTGATCGCTGCCCCGAAGTGAAGGATCCGTCTTTTAACGTGATTTAAAATTGATGCCTTCATATCTGTTTTGGGGAATGTGACTGCTAGGGTTCAGTGGGGGAGGGAGGTGGAGCATTAGTGCTGTCGGCGGTCTGGCAGGGGCCATGTTTCCTTTAGGAGGGAAGTGTTTCGATCGTGTGATGTTTTCGCCGTCCTCGTTCCTGTCTGTGTGCGTCAGATGGCAGAGGACGTTCTCCTGGGGCCTCCTGATAATAGCACCGTAGAGTAAGGCGATATAATCCACTGCCTCGCCGCACGACCGGCGAACCGCCAAGAGAAACACGGCGGGTCGCCATCGGGCTGTTTAAGCCATGAGAAGCCGGTGGGATCGCCTGAAACCCCTGTCTGTCACACGCGCCGCACCACACTGATGAGGTCGTGTGCCTTCATCACGACAGACAGGCTGGAGTGTGATGACTCCGTGAGACCTCTGTGCTGCCTGTTCTACGCTGGGGGGAGGGTTGCCATGTGTGCCTGAGTCTGTTAGCTCATGACAAGATGGTTTTGTATGTTGCTGTGTGTACCATGGGTTCACTGGACCAGGCGACCATGCTTATTTCTCTGTGTGTGTGTGTGTGTGTGTGCGCGCGCATGTTTTTGTGGATGTGTGCATGCATGCCCGCACGCGTGTGTGTGTGTTTGTGTATGCATTCCCATATGTATGTTTGTCTGTGTGTGGTTGTGTGTATGTGATTGTGTTTACGTGCACCTGTGTGTTTGCATGCATGCCCGCACGCGCATCTGTTGTGTGTTCATGAATGTGCGTGCGTGTGTGTGTGTGCATGCGTGTGCCTGTACGCGTCTCTCTCTCCCTCCTGCAGATTCAGAGAACAGCTACACCCTCAGCTGTGGGGTCCCAGTGCAGTCTGGGAGAGCGCCTCAGAAGAGGAACACCACAGCCGCCATGCTCAGCTGCGCAGGTATCGGCCATTTTGGCTCTTATGTAGCACCACAGCCGCCATGCTCAGCTGCGCAGGCATCGGCCATTTTGGCTCTTATATAGCACCACAGCCGCCATGCTCAGCTGCGCAGGCATCGGCCATTTTGGCTCTTATATAGCACCACAGCCGCCATGCTCACCTGCGCAGGTATCAGCCATTTTGGCTCGTATATAGCACCACAGCCGCCATGCTCAGCTGCGCAGATATCGGCCATTTTGGCTCTTATATAGCACCACAGCTGCCATGCTCAGCTGCACAGGTATCGGCCATTTTGGCTCTTATATAGCACCACAGCCGCCATGCTCAGCTGCACAGGTTTCGGCCATTTTGGCTCTTTTATAGCATCACAGCCGCCATGCTCAGCTGCACAGGTATCGGCCATTTTGGCTCTTATATAGCACCACAGCCGCCATGCTCAGCTACGCAGGCATCGGCCATTTTGGCTCTTATTTAGCCTGTCAGTCTTAGAGGGCCCATCCAGGCAGTTTGTGAGAAGTGTCAGACTTCGGTCCAGAAAGGCCTTGGTGTCCACTAATTTTTGGTGTGTCTCTGTTGTCAGTGATTCATTCAAGCCACTGGTTGGCTGAACATTTGGCACATGTTGTTATGAGGGTATTGATTGGCTAAACAGGGCATGCGTTGTGATGAAGGCATTCATTGGCTGCTGACTGAGTGCAGACTGCAAAAGCCCACAAATCCCGTACCTCAGGAGCGGTCGTGGAAAGACTTGAACGTGACAAAGTGAAAATCAAGATGAGTGGATTGTCAGGTGCCAATTTGCCTTGGGGTCCTCAGTCTTACCCAGAAAGGGCCAGTGTGGGTGCAGCATTCGTTCCAACAAACTAATCACGTATCTCTCAATCAGATTTGCACTCTATATATAAAATCTGCTTCATTCTGTTGTTCATAAAAGCATCCAACTTGCGCTGAAATATATAAGCTACATTTGATTTTGTTATTTCATTCTATGTAATGCTCTGGTTAACTCAGAATTGTAAAAAACATTCTGAGTTGGATATGAGTGGTCAGAACTTGTGCTCATGAGTGCGGAGTGCTCATGTTTGGATTAAGGCCCTGCGCTCTCTGCCACAGTACTGTACTGTCATCTGTTGGAGTAAATTTGGTCAGTACAGGCTGTGTTAAAGCCAATGCGCAGGTAGGGCACTGTCTGGCAGCCCTGTCATTTGGGTGGCCTCAGGACAGACTGAAGCAGTTCTCACTGTCCTGACAGTACTGTCTCTCCGTCCTGTGTGTGCGTGCCGTCAATCAGACAGCCTGGCCCCGCCCATCAAGCAGAAGGCCCGCTTCAAGATCAAAGACGCCAAGTGTCATCTGAGGCCGCGCAGCAAGGAGAAGCCCCGCGACGCACAGGAGCAGAGCCTGCCAGGTAAGTGCCACAGGGGGCGCTGTGGAGCGCAGACATGTTTATTTGGGTGATAGGACTTGAAGTGCTGGAACACATGCCGGACCGCAGTGATCTGCAGCCTCCGGCGCTCCAGGTGACGGGTTGTTTGGGCCGAGCCGCCGTCCTCGCAGGCTGGCTCAGAGCTCGGAATCCTCTCGTCCCGGCTCGATCGCACCTAATTGAAAATGAGACGCCACCCCGCCAGTCAATCCTGCGGCTCTCTCCGAGAGGAGTCGGATTTTTGGCGCAGGAATCATCCACATTTTTGTTTTTATGAGGCTTTTCCAAAACCACATTCAGCGGCACGCCTTGCTTCGAACCCATCGCCCTCGTAGCACACACACACACATATACACAAGAACATCCACACAAACAAACACACACTCGCACATACTCCCAGATACATTCATATGCGCACACACAAATACACACACGGAGGCACGCTCACTTGCGCACACACAAATACACACACGGAGGCGCGCTCACTTGCGCACACACAAATACACACACGGAGGCACACTCACTTGTGCACACACAAATACACACACATAGGCACGCTCACTTGCGCACACACAAATACACACACGGAGGCACGCTCACTTGCGCACACACAAATACACACACACAGGCACGCTCACTTGCGCACACACAAATACACACACATAGGCACGCTCACTTGCGCACACACAAATACACACACGGAGGCACACTCACTTGTGCACACACAAATACACACACATAGGCACGCTCACTTGCGCACACACAAATACACACACGGAGGTACGCTCACTTGCGCACACACAAATACACACACGGAGGCGCGCTCACTTGCGCACACACAAATACACACACGGAGGTACGCTCACTTGCGCACACACAAATACACACACGGAGGTACGCTCACTTGCGCACACACAAATACACACACGGAGGTACGCTCACTTGCACACACACAAATACACACGGAGGCGCGCTCACTTGCGCACACACAAATACACACACGGAGGCACGCTCACTTGCGCACACACAAACACACACACGGAGACACGCTGACTTGCGCACACACAAATACACACACGGAGGCACGCTCACTTGCGCACACACAAATACACACACGGAGGCACGCTCACTTGCGCACACACAAATACACACACGGAGGTACGCTCACTTGCGCACACACAAATACACACACGGAGGCGCGCTCACTTGCGCACACACAAATACACACACAGGCACGCTCACTTGCGCGCACACACAAATACACACACAGGCACGCTCACTTGCGCGCACACACAAATACACACACGGAGGCACACTCACTTGTGCACACACAAATACACACACATAGGCACGCTCACTTGCGCACACACAAATACACACACGGAGGCACACTCACTTGCGCACACACAAATACACACACGGAGGTACGCTCACTTGCGCACACACAAATACACACACGGAGGTACGCTCACTTGCGCACACACAAATACACACACGGAGGTACGCTCACTTGTGCACACACAAATACACACACGGAGGCACGCTCACTTGCGCACACACAAATACACACACGGAGGCACGCTCACTTGCGCACACACAAATACACACACGGAGGTACGCTCACTTGCGCACACACAAATACACACACGGAGGCACGCTCACTTGCGCACACACAAATACACACACGGAGGCACGCTCACTTGCGCACACACAAATACACACACGGAGGCGCGCTCACTTGCGCACACACAAATACACACACGGAGGTACGCTCACTTGCGCACACACAAATACACACACGGAGGTACGCTCACTTTCGCACACACAAATACACACACGGAGGTACGCTCACTTGCGCACACACAAATACACACACGGAGGTACGCTCACTTGCGCACACACAAATACACACACGGAGGCACGCTCACTTGCGCACACACAAATACACACACGGAGGTACGCTCACTTGCGCACACACAAATACACACACGGAGGCACGCTCACTTGCGCACACACAAATACACACACGGAGGTACGCTCACTTGCGCACACACAAATACACACACGGAGGTACGCTCACTTGTGCACACACAAATAAACACACGGAGGTACGCTCACTTGTGCACACACAAATACACACACAGGCACGCTCACTTGTGCACACACAAATACACACACGGAGGTACGCTCACTTGCGCGCACACAAATACACACACGGAGGCACGCTCACTTGCGCACACACAAATACACACACGGAGGCACGCTCACTTGTGCACACACAAATACACACACGGAGGTACGCTCACTTGCGCACACACAAATACACACACGGAGGCACGCTCACTTGCGCACACACAAATACACACACGGAGGTACGCTCACTTGTGCACACACAAATACACACACGGAGGTACGCTCACTTGTGCACACACAAATACACACACGGAGGCACGCTCGCTTGTGCACACACAAATACACACACGGAGGCACGCTCACTTGTGCACACACAAATACACACACGGAGGCACGCTCACTTGTGCACACACAAATACACACACGGAGGCACGCTCACTTGTGCACACACAAATACACACACGGAGGTACGCTCACTTGCGCACACACAAATACACATACGGAGGCACGCTCACTTGCGCACACACAAATACACACACGGAGGCACGCTCACTTGCGCACACACAAATACACATACGGAGGCACGCTCACTTGCGCGCACACACAAATACACACACGGAGGTACGCTCACTTGCGCACACACAAATACACACACGGAGGCACGCTCACTTGCACACACACAAATACACATACGGAGGCACGCTCACTTGCGCACACACAAATACACACACGGAGGTACGCTCACTTGCACACACACAAATACACATACGGAGGCACGCTCACTTGTGCACACACAAATACACACACGTAGGCGCTCGCACTTGCGCACACACAAATACACACACGGAGGCACGCTCACTTGCGCACACAGAAATACACACACGGATGCACGCTCACTTGCGCGCACACAAATACACACACGTAGGCGCGCTCACTTGCCCACACACAAATACACACACGTAGGCACGCTCATTGCGCACACACAAATACACACACGAAGGCGCGCTCACTTGCGCACACACAAATACACTCATGCAATAAAAGCCACAGAGCTTGATAGTTTTCATAATCACGAAATTGATCTTCAGAAAAGTGGTTAGTAAATGGCTCATATCAAATATTGCCAGATTTTTCTGGTAGTCATGCAATACCCAAAAACTCATGACATTTGCACTGCGCCAGAATTCTTGTTTGATTACTTGTGAACATGAGTCTGGAGATTAATAGCTCGCATTTTTGAACCCCTGATATTTTCGGGTTGTGCTTGACTTCCTTTCCAGACATTGGAAGCCTGTGTTCTTAAAGCATTGCAGAAGCTGATCGAGAATTCTGTTCACACGCTAACCTGATCCATTTTATGCCAAAATGCCAAGCTGACCCTTGTTCAGTTCTCCTGCATTCATGTGGGTTATGAAGACAAAAATGTAAGATTATAATATAATCTGAGTAATAAGAATGCAACTGATATGTATGGAAACCTGAAGAGAATTTAATGCATCCTGTTTTTATTTTGAAGGTGGGCAGTTCCCTTGCACAGACGACTGTCACGTGACCTTTGTCAACCTGAAGTGTGATTCGTCGAAGAAGCGTCGGCGGGGGCGGAAGTCTCCATCAAAGGAGGTGTCCCACATTACGGCCGAATTCGAGATGGAGATGATGGAGGAGGAGGCCTCAGGTCAGTCCATACAGGGTAAAGGTCAAAGGTCAGACTCTGCCTGCGCTCATCACCCGCCAAAGGAAATATGTGTATGTGTTTTAATGTTAACAGACTGTGTGTGCCTCTTTAACATGGACTGTGTATGTCTCTACTAACGAGAGGCTCTGTGTCCCTCTGTGTTAATGACAGACTCCTGGAACACAGACTGTGTTTCTCTGTGTTAATGACAGATTCCTGTAACACAGACTGTGTCTCTCTGTATTAATGACAGTGTTGTGTAACATAGACTGTATGTCTGTGTCAATGACTGACTCCTGTAATATAGGCTGTGTCACTCTGTTAATGACAGACTCCTGTAACACAGACTGTGTGTCTCTGGGTTAATGACAGACTCCTGTAACATAGACTGCATCTCTGTGTTAATGATAGACCCCTGTAACACAGACTGTGTCTCTCTGTATTAATGACAGTGTTGTGTAACATAGACTGTGTGTCTGTGTCAATGACTGACTCCTGTAACATAGACTGTGTCTCTGTGTTAATGACAGACTCCTGTGACAAAGACTGTGTCTCTCTGTTCATGACAGACTTCTGTAACATAGACTGTGTCTCTGTGTTAATGACAGACTCCTGTAACATAGACTGCGTCTCTGTGTTAATGACAGACTCCTGTGACATAGACTGTGTCTCTCTGTTCATGACAGACTTCTGTAACGTAGACTGTGTCTCTGTGTTAATGATAGACTCCTGTAACATAGACTGCGTCTCTGTGTTAATGACAGACTCCTGTAACATAGACTGCGTCTCTGTGTTAATGACTGACTCCTGTAACATAGACTCTCTCTCTCTGTTCATGACAGACTCCTGTAACATAGACTGTGTCTCTGTGTTAATGACAGACTCCTGTGACATAGACTGTGTCTCTGTGTTAATGACAGACTCCTGTAACATAGACTGCGTCTCTGTGTTAATGACAGACTCCTGTAACATAGACTGCAACTGTGTTAATGACTGACTCCTGTAACATAGAATGCATCTCTGTGTTCATGATAGACCCCTGTAACACAGACTGTGTCTCTCTGTATTAATGACAGTGTTGTGTAACATAGACTGTGTGTCTGTGTCAATGACTGACTCCTGTAACATAGACTGTGTCTCTGTGTTAATGACAGACTCCTGTGACAAAGACTGTGTCTCTCTGTTCATGACAGACTTCTGTAACATAGACTGTGTCTCTGTGTTAATGACAGACTCCTGTAACATAGACTGCGTCTCTGTGTTAATGACAGACTCCTGTAACATAGACTGCGTCTCTGTGTTAATGACTGACTCCTGTAACATAGACTCTCTCTCTCTGTTCATGACAGACTCCTGTAACATAGACTGCGTCTCTGTGTTAATGACTGACTCCTGTAACATAGACTCTCTCTCTCTGTTCATGACAGACTCCTGTAACATAGACTGCGTCTCTGTGTTAATGACAGACTCCTGTAACATAGACTGCGTCTCTGTTTTAATGACAGACTCCTGTAACATAGACTGTGTCTCTGTGTTAATGACAGACTCCTGTAACATAGACTGTGTCTCTGTGTTAATAACAGACTCCTGTAACATAGACCGCGTCTCTGTGTTAATGCCAGACTCCTGTAACATAGACTGCGTCTCTGTTTTAATGACAGACTCCTGTAACATAGACTGTGTCTCTGTGTTCATGACAGACTCCTGTAACATAGACTGTGTCTCTGTGTTAATGCCAGACTCCTGTAACATAGACTGTGTCTCTGTGTTATTGACAGACTCCTGTGACATAGACTGTGTCTCCGTGTTCATGACAGACTCCTGTAACATAGACTGCGTCTCTGTGTTCATGGCAGACTCCTGTGACATAGACTGCCTCTCTGTGTTAATCACAGACTCCTGTAACATAGACTGCGTCTCTGTGTTAATGACAGACTCCTGTAACATAGACTGCGTCTCTGTGTTAATGACAGACTCCTGTGACATAGACTGTGTCTCTGTGTTAATGACAGACTCCTGTGACATAGACTGCGTCTCTGTGTTCATGGCAGACTCCTGTGACATAGACTGCCTCTCTGTGTTAATCACAGACTCCTGTAACATAGACTGCGTCTCTGTGTTAATGACAGACTCCTGTAACATAGACTGCGTCTCTGTGTTAATGACAGACTCCTGTGACATAGACTGTGTCTCTGTGTTCATGACAGACTCCTGTAACATAGACTGCGTCTCTGTGTTCATGGCAGACTCCTGTGACATAGACTGCCTCTCTGTGTTAATCACAGACTCCTGTAACATAGACTGCGTCTCTGTGTTAATGACAGACTCCTGTAACATAGACTGCGTCTCTGTGTTAATGACAGACTCCTGTGACATAGACTGTGTCTCTGTGTTAATGACAGACTCCTGTGACATAGACTGCGTCTCTGTGTTAGTGACAGACTCCTGTAACATAGACTGTGTCTCTGTGTTCATGACAGACTCCTGTAACATAGACTGTGTCTCTGTGTTAATGACAGACTCCTGTGACATAGACTGTGTATCTTTGTTAATAACAGACTCCTGTAACATAGACTGTGTCTCTGTGTTAATGACAGACTCCTGTGACATAAACTGTGTCTCTGTGTTAATGACATACTCCTGTAACATAGACTGTGTCTCTGTGTTAATGACAGACTCCTGTGACATAGACTGCGTCTCTGTGTTAATGACAGACTCTTGTAACGTAGACTGTGTCTCTCTGTGTTAATGACAGACCCCTGTGTCATAGACTGTGTCTCTGTGTTATTGACAGACTCCTGTGACATAGACTGTGTCTCTGTGTTCATGACAGACTCCTGTAACATAGACTGCGTCTCTGTGTTCATGGCAGACTCCTGTGACATAGACTGCCTCTCTGTGTTAATCACAGACTCCTGTAACATAGACTGCGTCTCTGTGTTAATGACAGACTCCTGTAACATAGACTGCGTCTCTGTGTTAATGACAGACTCCTGTGACATAGACTGTGTCTCTGTGTTAATGACAGACTCCTGTGACATAGACTGTGTATCTTTGTTAATGACAGACCCCTGTAACATAGACTGTGTCTCTGTGTTAATGACAGACTCCTGTGACATAAACTGTGTCTCTGTGTTAATGACGTACTCCTGTAACATAGACTGTGTCTCTGTGTTAATGACAGACTCCTGTGACATAGACTGCATCTCTGTGTTAATGACAGACTCTTGTAACGTAGACTGTGTCTCTCTGTGTTAATGACAGACCCCTGTGACATAGACTGTGTATCTTTGTTAATGACAGACCCCTGTAACATAGACTGTGTCTCTGTGTTAATGACAGACTCCTGTGACATAAACTGTGTCTCTGTGTTAATGACGTACTCCTGTAACATAGACTGTGTCTCTGTGTTAATGACAGACTCCTGTGACATAGACTGCGTCTCTGTGTTAATGACAGACTCCTGTAACATAGACTGTGTCTCTGTGTTAATGACAGACTCCTGTGACATAGACTGTGTATCTTTGTTAATGACAGACCCCTGTAACATAGACTGTGTCTCTGTGTTAATGACAGACTCCTGTGACATAAACTGTGTCTCTGTGTTAATGACGTACTCCTGTAACATAGACTGTGTCTCTGTGTTAATGACAGACTCCTGTGACATAGACTGCGTCTCTGTGTTAATGACAGACTCCTGTAACATAGACTGCGTCTCTGTGTTAATGACAGACTCCTGTGACATAGACTGTGTCTCTGTGTTAATGACAGACTCCTGTGACATAGACTGTGTATCTTTGTTAATGACAGACCCCTGTAACATAGACTGTGTCTCTGTGTTAATGACAGACTCCTGTGACATAAACTGTGTCTCTGTGTTAATGACGTACTCCTGTAACATAGACTGTGTCTCTGTGTTAATGACAGACTCCTGTGACATAGACTGCGTCTCTGTGTTAATGACAGACTCTTGTAACGTAGACTGTGTCTCTCTGTGTTAATGACAGACCCCTGTGACATAGACTGTGTATCTTTGTTAATGACAGACCCCTGTAACATAGACTGTGTCTCTGTGTTAATGACAGACTCCTGTGACATAAACTGTGTCTCTGTGTTAATGACGTACTCCTGTAACATAGACTGTGTCTCTGTGTTAATGACAGACTCCTGTGACATAGACTGCGTCTCTGTGTTAATGACAGACTCCTGTAACATAGACTGTGTCTCTGTGTTAATGACAGACTCCTGTGACATAGACTGTGTATCTTTGTTAATGACAGACCCCTGTAACATAGACTGTGTCTCTGTGTTAATGACAGACTCCTGTGACATAAACTGTGTCTCTGTGTTAATGACGTACTCCTGTAACATAGACTGTGTCTCTGTGTTAATGACAGACTCCTGTGACATAGACTGCGTCTCTGTGTTAATGACAGACTCCTGTGACATAGACTGTGTCTCTGTGTTAATGACAGACTCCTGTGACATAGACTGTGTATCTTTGTTAATGACAGACCCCTGTAACATAGACTGTGTCTCTGTGTTAATGACAGACTCCTGTGACATAAACTGTGTCTCTGTGTTAATGACGTACTCCTGTAACATAGACTGTGTCTCTGTGTTAATGACAGACTCCTGTGACATAGACTGCGTCTCTGTGTTAATGACAGACTCCTGTAACATAGACTGTGTCTCTGTGTTAATGACAGACTCCTGTGACATAGACTGTGTATCTTTGTTAATGACAGACCCCTGTAACATAGACTGTGTCTCTGTGTTAATGACAGACTCCTGTGACATAAACTGTGTCTCTGTGTTAATGACAGACTCCTGTAACATAGACTGTGTCTCTGTGTTAATGACAGACTCCTGTAACATAGACTGCGTCTCTGTGTTAATGACAGACTCTTGTAACGTAGACTGTGTCTCTCTGTGTTAATGACAGACCCCTGTGTCATAGACTGTGTCTCTGTGTTAATGACAGACTCCTGTAACATAGACTGTGTCTCTGTGTTAATGACAGACTCCTGTAACATAGACTGTGTCTCTGTGTTCATGACAGACTCCTGTAACATAGACTGCGTCTCTGTGTTCATGACAGACTCCTGTAACATAGACTGTGTCTCTGTGTTCATGACAGACTCCTGTAACATAGACTGCGTCTCTGTGTTAATGACAGACTCTTGTAACGTAGACTGTGTCTCTCTGTGTTAATGACAGACCCCTGTGACATAGACTGTGTCTCTGTGTTAATGACAGACTCCTGTAACATAGACTGTGTCTCTGTGTTAATGACAGACTCTTGTCACGTAGACTGTGTCTCTCTGTGTAAATGACAGACCCCTGTGACATAGACTGCGTCTCTGTGTTAATGACAGACTCCTGTAACATAGACTGTGTCTCTGTGGTAATGACAGACTCTTGTAACGTAGACTGTGTCTCTGTGTTCATGACAGACTCTTGTAACGTAGACTGTGTCTCTCTGTGTTAATGACAGACCCCTGTGACATAGACTGCGTCTCTGTGTTAATGACTGACTCCTGTAACATAGACTGTGTCTCTGTGTTAATGACAGACTCTTGTAACGTAGACTGCATCTCTGTGTTCATGACAGACTCCTGTAACATAGACTGTGTCTCTGTGTTCATGACAGACTCCTGTAACATAGACTGCGTCTCTGTGTTCATGACAGACTCCTGTAACATAGACTGTGTCTCTGTGTTCATGACAGACTCCTGTAACATAGACTGCATCTCTGTGTTCATGACAGACTCTTGTAACGTAGACTGTGTCTCTCTGTGTTAATGACAGACCCCTGTGACATAGACTGCGTCTCTGTGTTAATGACTGACTCCTGTAACATAGACTGTGTCTCTGTGTTAATGACAGACTCTTGTCACGTAGACTGTGTCTCTCTGTGTAAATGACAGACCCCTGTGACATAGACTGCGTCTCTGTGTTAATGACAGACTCCTGTAACATAGACTGTGTCTCTGTGGTAATGACAGACTCTTGTAACGTAGACTGTGTCTCTGTGTTCATGACAGACTCCTGTAACATAGACTGTGTCTCTGTGTTAATGACAGACCCCTGTGACATAGACTGCGTCTCTGTGTTAATGACTGACTCCTGTAACATAGACTGTGTCTCTGTGTTAATGACAGACTCTTGTAACGTAGACTGCATCTCTGTGTTCATGACAGACTCCTGTAACATAGACTGCGTGCGGGATAAGTTGAGGCAGCGCTTACAGATGGCCATGCGGACCCTCCGGAAGTCCATAAACAAGCAGCAGTTCTACATCCAGTTCTCGGGGACGGAGTACGAGGTGGCGCAGAAACCGGCCCGGGTTCCGGAGAGTCAGGAGACGTGCAGTACGGGACAGATCCTCCTGGAGGGCAAGTGCAGTGAGTACTTATCTGGGGCAGTGTTTCTCTAGTGTTTCTTTTCCCTTCTCAGTGGACACACTGTGGCCCGGTTTAGTTTGGGGACTACATCAGCAGGAGAGATCTTATTGGTCATGTGTGAGGTCACAGCTGTACTGCTGGGCCAGTGTGAAGCATTACAGCAGTATAAGAGAGTATCTATGGTTCAGAGCTGAACATTGGATGCGGTGATATTCACAGTATCTGTGGTACTGCTAGAGTCTAAGGAAGCGTGCTGTGTGCCCCCTGCTGTCTCCCCCAGCCAGCTGCAGCGTGGGAACCTTCTACAGCGGGGAGCTGGAGCAGTGTGTGCAGTGCCCCCCCGGCACCTATCAGGACACCCCCGGCCAGCTCACCTGTGAGCCCTGTCCCAGCTCCAGCACCCACAGCCTGGGCCTCGCCGGAGCCAAGAACGTGTCCGAGTGCGGAGGTGTGGGCCTGACCCTTACCCACGCTGTGGTGTGTGTGTGTGTGTGTGTGTGTGTACATTTGACTCTGAAGTGAGTTTGCGTGCGTGTGTAATTATGTGTTTGTGTGTGTGTGTGCGCGCGTGTTTTTGTGTGTGCATTTGACTGAGAAGTGAGTTTGCGTGCGTGTCTGCAATTATGTGTATGTGTGTGTGTGGGCATGCAGGCACACGTGTTTGCGTGTTCTTGTACATGTTTTCGGCTGTGTGCATGTTTCATGTTAGCGTGCGCGTGGGCAGTTGTGTATAAGAAGTTATCAGCGGATGTATGAGTCTGCGCGTGTGTGTATACACGTGTGCATGCAGCGTTTGTTCCCCGGTAGCGTGCGGGGGCTGTAATTGAAGAACGGACTCCGTAGATGAGAAGCATCACTGATGCTGTGGTAATTAAAAGTGTGATCAGTGCGACCTCATGCGCAGCGGCCATGATTACAGCTAACCCTCATTAACCCTGTAAGCACTGCGCACATCCTTTAAAGTCTGCAATTACCACTAAGTGTAGGAGCCCTCTCACTCAAACCAGGTGCCAAGGAAAGGACTTGAGATACACTCACCTTATCGGCATTTACGTTTAAATCATCGCTACACACAAAACAGACGTGACAGCTGTGCTGCCCTGCAAAGGCTGACTGCTGTAACTACATGTTGGGTGAAATGTGAGTTACGCAGTTCTGGGCCTGAAAGTATTATATGGAGGTTAGGATTTATTTGGATTGAAGTGTACCGTGGGAAGTCAGTTAACCATAATCCAGCTCAGATGTGCTCACTAGTCATGTGTTTGGGCTGCAAGTAAGCTCTGAAGCCACTTTTTACTCTTACAATTATGGCCTTTGTAGGGCAGTAGGGCCACCTTCCTCTGATGTCATGTTGGATGCTGAATACTTTTTGGATGGGGGGGTGGGGGGCTGGATGTCGCTGACTGTGATCTGGGATGATTGGCTCGTAGCACAAGGCTACGTGAGTCTTTCAGCTCCCGGTTAGTCAGCATTATATATCATATAATGCAATAGAGAAGTTCTATCAAGTCTTTTGTTAATGTCCTGAGGTGTGCCCATAAGGTCAGCTGATTAATTACTGGAGGTCAGAGGTCATGTTCTGTTGCGCATGACGATCAGTTCAGAGGAATGAACTGTCCCAGGGTGCGTTTCCCTAAAGTGTAGCTGCTAACTATGTGAGCAACTTACGTAGTTCGCCCATATATGGTCAATGGTTCCAGCTCTGTAAGTTAGCATCTGTGCTTTTGGGAAACGCACCACTGACTGATGTCACTTTAATGCAGCAACAGGAAGTGTGAACAGTCAGGAAAACTAAATCCGCTCCCAGTGATGTCAGGCCGATTCAGGTCACAGTGTGAAGCGAAAGTGTCCTGTGGAGACGAGTGGATGATTGACGCGTGGCTCCGCCCGCTGTCCCCAGGTCAGTGCCCGCCGGGACACTTCTCCTCGGACGGGTTCCGGCCCTGTCAGCCTTGCGTGCTCGGGACCTTCCAGCCGGAGCCGGGGCGGGTCCTCTGCTTCCCCTGCGGAGGGGGCCTGATGACCAAACACGAGGCCGCCGTGTCCTTCAAGGACTGCGAGGCCAAAGGTGAGCGCGCCGCGCAGCCGAGAGCTGCGAGCCCTTCCCTCTGTTAGTGATGTCATCGTGCCACGGGCTGGTCTGCTGGCGTAACCCGCTCCCTCTCACGCTCGTACTGTACCGCAGCTGCGTTTGTGGGCTTGATGTGAAAGGCAGGGTCAGAGAGGAAGAGTCTCCGTTTCGTTAATTCTTTGACCTGGCGGGTGGGGTTGTTTCCCATAGTGCACTGCGCCCCCGGGCACCACTACAACTCCACCACCCATCGCTGCATCCGCTGTCCCGCCGGCACCTACCAGTCCGAGTTCGGCCAGAACTACTGCATCACCTGCCCCGGGAACACCACCACCGACTTCGACGGGGCCACCGACGTCTCGCACTGCAAGAGTGAGTCCGCCGCGCCGCGCCCCGCAGCGGGGCCGATCTCAGAGCTCCCCGAATATACACCTCACGGTGTCTGTCCCTCTGTCAGTCTGTACGTACATCTGTCCGCCCCACAAAGGCGAAATCTACTCTTCCTGCAGTTTTGACTGAAACTTGAAAGTTTCTTTGAAACTTGCAGGTATTGTTTGACGCGCAGTTTTAACATTATTTCGCTGGGACGATTTTCACAAGAGTTACGGCCCCTGACTGAAGACGCTGGTATTCTGCCCTGGTGATGTTTCTCGCTTCACAAAGTTATGGAAATTGGCATCATGTGCGTGACTTTTGTATTCTGTCTGTGTTCATTGACAGAAATACAATGTTTCAGATATTTAAAATGTCTGTATGTGAAGTCTATTTCGTCCTGTCAGAATAAAAGCCCATATTTAGGCATTCAGGTCCTGACGTCACAATAAGAGCTCATCACCCTCAGGGCCGTTGCTGTTTTTATTCATTCTGCAGTGCGTTTTACTCGCTTCCTTACTGCTCTGTGGATGAGCCGCTGTGCGCTTTATGGGAGACCCATGTTATTAGGGTACTCATGAGGAATTACGCCATGTATTAATAGAAAGATGATCCATCATGTGCTGGATACGGCTTCAGTAACGCTGCAGAAAGGCTGGGATTTGATTCATTAACCCTGTTTGCATGTGCACTGTTCTGTCCAGTGATGAATTTATCATTTTAATGTTATAGTTTATGGCCTAAATAGAGGAGTTGTAAAAATGCTCATATTATTCAGACGATGTTTTGTGGAGCTGGAATTTGCACGGACCTAAAACGCAGTTCAAATCGTTCAGCCATGCAGGGTGAATCGACCTGATGTGTGTATATATGTGTTTTTGTGTACGTGTCTCTGTGTGTTGGGGTTTGACCGCGTGCGTTTGTGTGTTTATGTCTGTGTTTGAATGTGCTTTTGTGGGTCGATGTGCTTGTTTTCTTGTGTGTGCGTGTGTGTATTTGTGTGTGTGTGTGTGTGTGTGTATGTGCGCGTGTTCAGACCAGCTGTGCGGGGGTGAGCTGGGGGACTACACGGGTTACATCGAGTCGCCCAACTACCCTGGGGACTACCCCTCCAACGTGGACTGCATCTGGAACATCAACCCGCCGCCCAAACGCCGGATCCTCATCGTGGTGCCCGAGATCTTCCTGCCCATGGAGGACGAGTGCGGCGACGTGCTGGTCATGCGCAAGAGCGGTACGGCCCGTCTGTCAATCGAGCTCAGCGTCACGGCGACGACACCACATTTACACACTCAGACAGTGTCAGGGTCGGAAAATTAAAATCCCTCCACGTGTTGGCTGGGTGATTTCACTGGGCGGTGCTGTACTCTGGCTCTGGTGTCGAGCTGATTCACTAATCCGGGTAGTTAGAACACAGGCACAGGAACACTTGCTTTTTGAACAAGTCATTGTTTTGTCGCCACTGTTTCTTTCAATCATTTGAGATGGAATATGAGATCACATGGTGATAAACATGGGAGACCGTTTTAGTTTATTTTGCACTGCTGGCGCCTGGCTAGGTCACAAAGAAGTGTCACACTTGGTTAATATATGGGGTTATTAAAAAATAAACAGCAGGCACCAGAACACAGTATTGGGACAACAGCTTAGAGCAGAAGTTGAAGTTGAAGTTGGATGACATGGTCCTGATACAGCAGATATAGTAGCAATGTAGATACAGTTGTTATGGAAGGGAGTTGGAGAGCCGAGGTTTCGGTCGGAGGGTCTGCGGTGTATTTGGAGAAAGAGGCTTCATCATTTGTTCCTGGATAAACGGTGCAGGGGAGTGATGCTGTTTTCTAAGGCAGTGAAACGTTTACACTCCTGCGCCTCTCCAGCCCTGCCCACCTCCATCACCACGTACGAGACGTGTCAGACCTACGAGCGCCCCATCGCCTTCACCTCACGCTCCCGCAAGCTCTGGATCCAGTTCAAATCCAACGAGGGGAACAGCGGCAAGGGCTTCCAGGTGCCGTACGTCACCTACGACGGTATGGTCCCCTTCCGGAAACTTCTCTCGATGCTGTAAGGGAAGGGGTGGAGGGCTGGAGTGTTAGGGTTGAAGCAGGTTAGCACACTCATCTGGGGTTTATAAAACAGGGCTGGGACAGGATGTGACCCGTCTCAGACAGGAAGTGACCTAACTTGGGAAATACTGTTACTTAGTACCATTTTTTTCCCTTTTAATAACTGTATATTTAGCTGAGGAGTATTGAGATGTTTCTTTTAAGACAAACTTGATCCATCTGTAAGATGCCAGTCTCACATTAACCCTTTCAATGCTGAATAAAGTAACATGAATCAGAGTTACCTCTTGGATATATTTGTCATTTTTTTACTCTGATTTTATATATGATTTTATCAAAATCAGTCATTGTACAAGGTCTGTCATTAATTAATACAATACTGATAGGACAAATGCACTACAGGCCAAAAGTTTGGGGCCACCCTCAGATTTTTAATGGTGCAATGTGCAATGTGACCCCTTGGTTTTGGGGGAGGCATTTATCAGCATGCGTTCTTGTTACATGACAAGACTTCATGTCACTAGGACGTGAACAATTTAACACAGAGGCAGTGAACCTCAATTACAAAAAAATTCCGGTCAGTGATCAATCAGTCAAGACCGCTTTAAAGTGTGGTCTGAGGTCTGGAATTCACCCAAAATCTACTGACTTCCTATATTTTATGCACTGAAGTCATTTCATGCGCAAAAAATAAGGAAATTACAGTTGATGTGAGATTTATAAAAAATCTGAGGGTGGCCCCAAACTTTTGGCCTGTAGTGAATGTCCCAGTGACAAATACTGGAGGGACATGTGTGTCCTATTTGTGCTGAAAGGGTTAATGAACCAATTATTTAGAAGCGGTAGTATATTTCATTTGTGGGATGTTATGCTCCATTTGCCTCAATAGTAACATTTAATCATGTTGTTCTGTGACAGAGGATTACCAGCAGTTGATAGAGGACATCGTTCGAGATGGACGACTGTATGCTTCTGAAAATCACCAAGAAATATTAAAAGTACGTTCTCTTCCATTTATTCACATAAATTCTGTGAATATTTTCTGTCTATATGAACCATTACACTTTTAGATGAATGTAAAATAATTTCCTACTTCATTGATATAATGTACCGTTTCTGAAGCTGTTATGCGAGCAGAATTTTTTTCCACTGGTCTAGTCCTTACCCGGTGCTGCGCGCTACAACGATGCGCGCACTTCCAGAGATGCGCGCACCACAACTCCTTTCAGACTTGCCAAAAATGCTCATAAACACATTAAATGTGCTCGTAAACAGCTTAGATTTGGGGGAGCGGAAAGATCAGCGTTGTCAGTCTCTGCTTTTGCCAACGCTTAATGTGCATTTGCAGTTTCAGATTGATTTGCCCTATGATTGAGGAGAAAATGAATTCAGACGGGATGACGGTTGAAGTTTTCCTCGTTTTATTGCGGTGTGTTGCTGCCAAGTGCGAACGCTAATTTGACTGAGTGCATTTCTGCGTTTCTCCAGGAGAGGGCACTATACCCTCAGGCTCACCGTCACAACCTCCACTGTCTCGGGTCGTGAATGGGCTGAACTCACCCCGGTCTCTCATTTTCTCTCTCTCGCTCTGATTCTGCTCCTGCAGGACAAGAAGCTGATCAAAGCACTTTTTGACGTGTTGGCGCACCCGCAGAAGTACTTCCAGTACACGGCGAAGGACATGTTCCCGCGGTCCTTCATCAAACTCCTCCGCTCCAAAGTCTCCAGGTTCCTCCGGCCGTACAAATAGTCGGGCGCTGGCCGTCGTTCGCGCCCGCGCCCTGACCCAGGCACTCCTGTACGCTTGCCCCCTCCTAAAAGCACCCTCCTCCGCCCGTCCGGCGCCTTTGGTGACCCAGGAGCCGGCCCACTCCTCCGCTCCCCTCCCTCTCTCCTGTAGTCCTCGGTTTGACTTTAAACATTCGCCGCCCCCTGCATTTTCGTTTTTATTTCGCCAAGGAGTATTTATATTCTAGAACTCGCAGTCCCATATCGTGGGTGATTGATGTGTGTGTACGAATGTAGGTGTGTGTGTGTGTTTGTTTGAGTGTATATATGCAGTACGCGTGTGTACGTTAATACGTCTGTACATATACATCCTTCATTTGTTTTTTTAAGAGCCCCCCCCCCCCCTTCGTGCACAAGATTGAGCTTTTAAATTGATTAGTGCACTTAATTATTTTTATTCTGTTTTTGAATTTTATTTTTTACAGACTTTTCGAGTGGGAAAATGAGAATAGCAAAAGAGCTCTGAAAGCCACACCTGACAGAATCGCCGGGTTTTATCTCTGCGGCAGAGCAGGGAAACCATTAGATCGCGCAAAAACGAAAAAGAGAAAATAATTCAACTCTTAATGGATTGTAAAGCGAGAGACACATTAAAAGGTTTTAAAAAGGAACTACCTGCGAGTAACATCAGTTACAATAGATATAAATGTATGTGATGTAACTAATATTTGGATCTTTAATTGCACTTGAATTTTATTTTGTAAACTGTAGAGAAAGAGTCTAAGTTTCGATTTCCTCATGTGTGTGTTGTATAGAAGTTTATCACCTCGGGTGTAGAAAGCCAGACTCTCCTGCCCAACAGAACCACACTTCCCAGTCTCTCAAACACAAACAGATCTGCATTTTTACAGCCCGCGCACGTGTGTGTATCGGTGTGTGTGCGTTTGTGTGTGCTTGTGTTCGCACCCGCTCACCGTCCATGTTTCTGAGTCCTTTTGAGCTTCACGTACAGAAGACCTCTTCCGTTTTTTTCAACCCTGTTTTTGTCTCTCCGCCCGGAGCTGCTGATCAATAAGCCCCTCCTATCCTGGCTCCGCCCTCTGTTACTCACGGAAACCGGACCAGCGCCATTCGAATTAGTTTGGCTCCACTTTCCAGAGCCCATCCAGAGTGGTTTGCCTTGTACATGCATGATGTGAACGGGATGCAGGCCTCAAATTCACTCTGGAGGGTAACGATGGTGCACGTTTGGGCAGGGAGTACCCTGTGGACCGAATACCTGCCTCTCTCAGAGGTGAAGAGGTCGGTTACGGTCTTGCCTACGGAACTTCCTGCCACTGACAGCACTTGGATTCCACTTTACCGCCAGGAGCGAGCAGTTTCCGTCAGTCATGGCATCCGACGGGGCGCCATTTTAAATCACAGGAGAGCGTGACTGCACAGTCACATGGAAAGGCGATCGATAACGACCAGCGGTGGGGCACGCCGGGGTACCATCAAACTCACTGTTACTATCACCTCATGTTGCAGTCAGTGGTTATCAATAAAATAATTGCCCTCTCCATACAGTTATTCTCCACCATTCAGGTCTTACGTCAATATAATGAGCGTTTTCGGGAAATTTTGGACACAGTTAGAAACAAGCTGAAACTCTTTGGATGAAGTTGAAATGTGATATAGATTTTGTTGAATTGCTCAGACCCAGTGTAACTCGTGATCTGGGATGGGTCAGTTACAGTGTGCTGACCTTTAGTTTATCCTGCTGTACCATAGAGCTGCAACTGTACAAAACTACGGAGCGCCACTCAGCTGATCTAGTTGAAATGCAGCTCTGTGGTGTAGGAGGTCTCAACCAATCATTAACAGATGGGCTCCCCAGTCTGAAGTTTTGAGATATTACACCAATTAAGGTCTCTTTCTTCAAGTTTATAGTAATTACTCATATTTTGAGAGGTGAAATTTATTCACAGAGCTAGAAAAATACCCTAGATTAAGAAAATGCGAAATTGGATCGTTTATGGGATTTCACCCAACAAACTGTGGTCCTTGGAACTTTGTCTGTCCAAGACAAGTAGAACCTTCCAGAAAAGCACCCTACAGCTGGCCCTGGTCAGTGTTATGTCGATACCGAGCGTGTGATTGGCCAGGGCCTGAGAGGATGTGGCTGCTGATATGATGAAGGGTTTCTGACTCAACCCAGTTGTGACTGGGGTCTGTAGTCCTGAGTCCTGCTGAACTACAAACCCCTTTGTGTCCTCAAAAACTCTACAGCGACCTGAACAAGTTGTGAGAAAGGAATTCAGGCTTGCATTGTTTAAACACCAACACCCTACCCCAACACCTGTTCCCCAACCCCCTCTGTACCCCCGAAAGTACTCCCACACTCACAGCTTTCACCCAACCTGCTGCTGTAGTCCAGCTCTGTGACTGCAGCCTCTCCATGGACCTGACACTGAATGATGCTTTTATCTGAAGATTGTGTTCTTGTGTTGGGGGATAAAAGGGGGTAACATAGATTGTACTGGCTTTGTTTCCAGCTCTGTTCTACTGCATTAGATGAAGTCATCTTTTACTGTGTGTCAGATAAATCACGGATAAAACTAAAGGCTGGCCATCTGGATTTGACTGCAAGCGCGGAGCACACATTGTGTATAGGATTTGTGTTGCCATCGGCACATATTTATCAAGGTTTGAAGGTAAAAGTGCAGCCTCTCTTGGCGTGGGATAAATGATCTTACGCTCCGATCAAATCAAGAATGGAATGCGATTGATTGGTCCTGGGGATATACTGTGTGCGTGTGCGTGCGCGCGTGTGTGTGTGTGTGTGTCGGTGTGAAAGGAAGAGGAGACAGCGAGAGGTTGTAAAAAAGACTGAAGACCTGAGTTTTTATCCAGTAAAGAGGGTATATTGTATGAATGATCACTGAAGTGCTGGTTGATTGTGCTCAAAGGTCGGGATCAGTTTAGAAAGCGCTGTAACAGTGTGAGGTCGATGAAAGTTTGTATTTAAATAAGAACTGGGGGGTCATGCAGAAGAAGTCATTCATAGCTGGTAACGTGAGTCTTGTCGCTTTCTGTCTGTCGTTTGTTTTTGTTTTGTTTTTTTAAATCTTATTATCTTCTTTTGTCCCTTCATGTCAACGCGCAACGTCTGTCACGTTTCCTCATGGGTCAAAACCAGCAATAGTCATGTCTCATCTTCAACATGTTTGGAGCTGCTTCCTTCGAGATCACGCACACGCACACGCACTTACACACACACACACACGCGCGCGCGCGCACACACACGCACTTACACACACACAAACACGCGCGCGCGCGCGCACACACACGCACTTACACACACACACACACACACGCGCACGCACACACACATGCACTTACACACACACACACGCGCACCTACACACACACACACACACACACTCTGCTGACCAGTTTCCTCCGAGTTTAATAGTTTAGCAGCCAGGCAGCTGCATCTGATCCTTGACAACAGCTCTGCATCATCAGAGATCTCCCTCGTATCGGGTCAGAATATTACATCAGTCTCGTCTTCTCTGTACTCCAGGCCCTGTTCTCTCTCGGAGCTCCGCTTCCGCTCGCCGAAGCCCGTGTGGAAGAGCTTGAGGCGGTGAGATGCGCTCCTGCCGCGGATGTTGGCTCAGTCCGCGCGCAACAACAACACGATTACAGGTTCCACGTAATTCCGCTCGCCGGCTGATTAGATTCATCTTAATGTAAAAATGATGCAATCTGGACTCATCGGCGGTAATGAGCAAAGGCTGATACCGGTATCTCACAACAAAGGCCTTCCGTGAAAAAAACTTCCACTGCAACTTCTGTCTTGGTTAGACGTACCTAGCGACTGAACTACATTTTTTAGCAAGCACTTATATCAGTAATTCGTCGTTCTTTAAAGTTTGTAATCGGCGGTTTTTCTGGATACTTTCCAGATTCCGCTCCTTTCCTGACTCCCGTGTGATTCGCGTGAAAAGGTCTGCAGACTGGGTTAAGCTGCGCTCACTGGGCGCGTGCGTCAGTTTATCTCCCGTGTACTCTGCTGCCGTCGGCTCGTCTCTCCGTCTGTTGTCCGTATCGCAGTCAATCAGCGTTTTGTTCATACTTTTGCGCTCTTTTATGTTTCTTTCGGTCCTCTCCAAAAAATGGCAAAATATACCGCCATCTCAGACAGTACGTATTTCAAGACCTTCATAGTATTCCATTATTCCACTCTGTGGGCTGTTGCTTGCACACATTATTGGACTCCATACCTGCTACTAACATTAAAAAAAAAGAAAAAAAGATGCGTAATACGGTACACGTCAGTGGAGCACAGTAGGTCCATTTCATGTCAAGAACCTTGAGTTTTGGGAATTTCCCCATTACACATCAGATATTAAACTGATTTCATTGCACTTAGCTGGTATTAGAGGTATGAATCATGGTGGGGCCAACTGTGATCGTCTCGCCCGCTCATTTAGACCAGAATGCATCACACCTTCAGTTACAGGCTCCATCTTTGACCCATGGCCTCCAACATTCCCACCAAACTCAATACAACCATCCTCTCAACTGCATGGAAAGTCAAAAACAATAAATCAATGTAGATTGCTGCTGGTGGTAAATTTGTAAGCTTTATAATGACCTGTTTGTAAATGATGTACAAATGTTAGCTTTTTTTCCAGTTTGACTTAAGTTAATATTTACCTTGTTAGAAGGATTAGAGAGGGACAGGACCTGTATTGTTAAATAATGCTTTTTATGCTATTGAAACTGGTATTGTCATGTTCTCTCAAAGTGAAACGGATTATTGATGTGTTCCTTGAGGCCTACACCAGAGTTATAAGTCTTTAAATGCGGTTTGCTATTGGTTCGTTCACAAACCAAAGGAAAATTTTCAATGAAACCTGAACAGAAATGAAGGTTGATATGATAATGTAAAAAATTCCACTTTAACTTTAATAATAAACCTTCCAGATGTGGACCCTGTGTTTCTGCCTGACCTTCATGAGTTCTTATGTGTGGCCTGTGTATTCGTTTCTTTCTGTGGACGGAAACATCATTGCTTCATAAAATCACCTGGAAACGGTCGGACTCTTTCAGGAGTCGTGTGGAACAGAGACCTGTCTGTTTCTGTGGTGTTATACTGAAGGTGGGTCTCACCATCGCTCCTGGGAGCTCAGTGTTTACTGGCTTTTGTTCCAGCCGCAGTTGTAATTGTAGGTTTTTAACGAGCTGATAATTTGTGTTGATTAAGTGCACTTCATGTTTACAGCAGAAATATTCATGCCATGAAGCACAAAAGGCCCTTGCAGTCTTGCACTTCCATATGCCAAGTCGTGTACGGTTAAAACATTTTTAACAGATCAAAATAGACTGAGAAATTCAGTGAGCTCCAAATTTGGATGCTGAAAACTTTAAGTTCTTTCAATACTTTGCCTGAACCTAATAACATAAATGTGACATGAAACAAGTTTGTCCCTTTTTCATTTGCTTGCCTAATAAATATTTAGTTTCTGAATCCATGTGTCAATTCATTTTCACCAATCAGGAACCAACAATTTCTTTTATTGTTACCAATTCCCCCCTTTGTATGTAATATTCCACTATATCACTATGTGGATGATTCTTCATGGCCTGCATGGATATTTCTGTCAACATGTGACCAGAGAAGGTAAATAACCGCTCCAAACCGGAGTTGCACTAAGACAAATTAACCGCTTGTTGATTGCGATTGTGGTTGGAACAAAAGCCAGCATGCGCGGACAGGCCCCGTGATCAGCTGCCGGAGGTGTTCTCATCAACTGTGCGGTACTACAACAGCCAGAAGGTGGCAGACGTCCCCAGTTAAATGCAAGAATCAGTGGCCATGTTTTCAAAGTACCCTGATGTTTGAGGGTTTCAAATAAACACAATTAGATAATAAAAATCACAAATGTGCAATGTTTTTTCTTTTCAATTACGAAAATAACAAAAATTAATTCCGTAATAGAAGCCTGGGTAAAATGGACATGACGCTAATCCTTGTTTTTCTTTCTCCCGGGGTTGTTAAAGTGATCACTGGCCAAGCCTCCCTCTGTGTGGCTTTTTTCCTTCGTAATTATAACGGCAAAGTTGTAATGAGATTTTGACACTATTTGCCGGCTCGCGCCCAAAATCGATACGATTTGTACAATGAAAAACATTCCATGTTAATGTAATGTTCTGTTAATCTAGCAAACCAATTTTAAGGCTGCGAATTTATTAAGATTCGCTAATGGCTGTTGCTGGAGATGGGAATATATTAGTATAGCCTGCACAGCTGCCGCTTAATTGCTGGCTTGATCATTTGATTGACATCAGGTGGGATAGCCATTCACCTGTCTGTGGAAAGCTGAGTTCGGAGCCGACGGAGAATGGCGAGATACAACCAGCTTTCTTTCAAGGGCGCAGTATGAAATACACACGGTGCACTCAGTTTTGCAATAATACTAGTCAAGAATTATTGCCTTAAGCAAAACCCGCTGAAAAGAGCCTTTAATATCACTGTCTGGTAGTGTGCGCAAATTGCGATGTACTGAATGGGTGGCATATTAGAACCAAGGCCACGCTGTTAATGAACTGGCCTATTCAGGAGAGATGAGTTTCCCCCACTGACTGAAGCATGAATTCACAGTCCAGTATGTACAGTTTCTTCAATGCAAGGGCTTCCGTGAGGAGAGGTGCGTGTGGCGTGTCTACTTGTATTTCGCTATATTTACTTAAAAGGCAGTACACATCATACCAATAAACGACTAACTGCACGGTTTATGATGCATTCCACGTTTTGTAGATTTGATTTCATTCTGAGCTTGTATGGCTCCTCGGGAGCCCGTGATGGTCGTCTCTGGCTTCGGACGTGCATGACCTTTCATAACAGGTGGTCGGACCAGCGGAGCAGGGTACGCTTGAGTTCTGGCGCTAAGCATCTAACCCGCGGTCGGGCGTGTTTAAGAAATGCATTGAATGATGCAAATGTGATTTAATCCGTTTGTACGCGCATGAGATCGCGTAAAACTAGCAGTTCAAGGGTAAAATGTTCCAAAGGTGTAGTTGCTGAAAATAAATGACTTCGGCCCTGTAGCCTGCCAATATTCAGCACTGTCTGAAATATGAATATCAGAAACCATGCAGCGCTGGATATTCGCTGTGTCAAATTAACCATTCCACACGAAAAGCTAATTCGCAAAAAGATCTACTGGTCGATTTTCATGGCGAGTGGGCGATCCGTCAGGTGTAAGAGTAGATCATAATGGGCAATTACAAGGACTGTATATGTTCTCTTGTTCCGCCCGGTCCTTCTGCGCAGAGAAATGTGGAAAGATCCAGTGCCGGAGTGAGAGAGGGGGTGTCTGACTCCGAGCGTCAGGAGCACACGCGTGCGGCGCACAGCCGGAGAGAGAGAGAGAGAGAGAGGGAGAGAGAGGGGGGGAACGAGAGCTACACGAGACGCACGTGAAAGGGTCCAACTCAAATCACTGACGACGAGACTTCCTCTCACATCGACGCGAACCGTGTCGCTTCCCTGGAAATAGGTGAGCATTTCCCGATGCTTCCGAATTTCCCGGCGAATATTCGCCGCCTCCTTCATATCCATCCATCCTCATCTCCATCTCATTCTCCGTCTCCTGTGTGCATTTTAATTCATTCTTCTTTATCCGTTTTAACCTGAAGTCGACTGATTGCGCCCGGTGACGGTTTTCCAATGCTGCGTTGCTCCCGTCTTGGTTCTCTTTAATGAAGTCTCAAGCTTTTGAAGAAAATCCAATAAATCTATTTTCTCCAAAGTCCAGCGCGCTCCGTCCGCTCCGTCCCGGACACTGCATGATGGCGAACTGCTGGCTGTGCTGGTGCTGAAAGACTTTGTGAGATACTTGTGGTCCATGTGTTTCGGAATGTCCAACGCATTCTTTCTGCCGAAATTCAAACCCCCTACGTATTGAGCATATCTAAAATACATGTCCAATTAAAAATTTGTTATCCTGCCGCTTCATGCAGTTGTTTGCTCAATATGAAGCAGTTGTCGATAATTTGGCCTAATTTAATAGTATTTTAAAGGCTAAAAATCTCCCATGTCCGAACTCTATTGTTGTGTTTGCATTATTGTGCGAATTATCTGCGAATACATTTTTGAGCCATTCTGTCATCTGCAGGCTGCTCATCTAAACGATACTGATGCCGCATGCTTTTATTTTAAAATACACTCTGGCATGACGCGTTAAAACTTTGAAAGACTGAACATGAACTGTTTGAAGGTGAAGTTGGGAGGAAATTTAAAAAACAGGTATATATAATATAAATATCAAGTTATGTGTTCCGAGATTTGGTTTCATAGATTCAAAAGTCAAGTTATATTTCAGTTTGGAAGAATAACTCCCTTCAGTACGTATCCTTTAGAATTGTCTTGCTTTTAAAATATACTTGGTTGTAATTTACACCTCGACAATATAGGATAATACAATTGTATATTTGGATCACATTGAATATAAGAAGTATATTAGCCCTCTGATTGCGTTAAGAACCTATGTCTTTGTGTTAATTGTATTGGTGAGGCAAGTGTGTGCGCGCGCGCGTGAAAATGCAAAAATACAATAATGTTCAAAATTGATTGCGAATCTGTATGAATCTCTTGTACACAGAGGGAATTCGAACCATTGTCAATTTTGTGGTGGTTGAACATGGGCGAGGGTTTATTCAAAGTGAGCATTGGCTCACTGTTATAAAATATCAAAATTTATACAAATACTCCTATGTTTCGTTGTATATTTAATTACTATGATTTTGTATAAATTCAGGTGGAACAATTTTATTAAAGATTGCGCACCAGCCTGACAGTGGTGCAGATCTGTGTGTAACTGAAGTCTTGCTGTGTGAAAGTCTTAATACTGTGCAACTGCTGTCATCACTGTCAATATGGTTGACCCACAGTCAGTCATTTGAGTGACATTGAAAAATGCTGACAGACATTTGGTCTATTTTATGAAGACCGTTTGTTTTGCAACCTCTCATGGACATTTTCTGTGCATTCTTGAGGCCGTATTTGTACTTACTATGGATCTAAATTTGAACTGCAAATAATTATTGAGAGTTTGGTCCTAGGAGTCTTATAAAATTTAAATCTGCTTGGCTTAAAAATGATGATGATGGTGATAATTATAATAATAATATAATGTGGCCACAAAGGTTTTCAGGAAGCTCACCACAGGAAAGCATTTGGCCATCAGGAGTATTTCACACTTGCGACAGCCGGTTCCAGAGAGCTGGAGGTTGATTAATCCTTCATACAAAGACGTGATGATGCTGTGTGTGTGTGTGTGTGTGTGTGTGTGTGTGTGTGTTTGGGGGGCGTTAGTCCCCCCCCCCCCCACACACACACATGCACATGTTTATCGAGATGATGAAAACATAATTTTTCAGAACACTGCTTAGATTGTTCCTTTCCAAAACGTTCAATGTCTAAAAGCCAAAGTTTCCTACGTCTCGCTATGATTTTAAAAATGGGCAAAAGTTTCTATTGATTTGGCGTTAATGTCTCTGTGTGGGAAAAAAAAAAACCTCAGGGTTACTTCTTTTGTGAAGTTTGTCTTTCGACTAATTGATCACTTTATCTTTTTATTTCTGACAAAGCAATATTTTTTTTGGTCTTCAGAGAGAAATGGAGATAAGCTTGTGCATTTTTTATTCCACTGTACCCATATTAAATTCTTTGTTTCTGGGCAGAAATTTCTCAATTTAAAGTTCTGTTGCAATAACGGGAGGAAGATTGAAGTCAATCGAATGCGTCATTTACACATCAGGGCAAAATGGATGTAGTTGAATAAACACTGGCCTCAAAACCTGCTTCAGAACTGGCAGTTGGTTGGAAACTGGCCGCCTTCTCCGATAACATGCCAGACCTGCTGCTGTCAAACTGCCTCGGGCCCCAGGCTCATCTCGACTCATCAGATAGCCGCGCTATCTGACCAAGCGCCAATATACGGCAAAAAAGCAGGCTTTTGGCCTCCTTATTTGACACCAGTTTAAAACTAACCCTACCCCCTAGTCCTGAGCCTGATGAGGATGTGTTGTCCTTGCATGTTAGTGGCAGTGGGGACCAAACCTTGAAGAGTACGTCTGAAACCCTGGACCTTTGAGCCTGAAAGCTGGAATGTGAGGGTGTTGCACAGGTTAATTGTGGATAAAAGCTTGAATGGAGACCAGAATCCAGGTACGCCAGGGAAAGGTGTCCTAATTTCCCAGTACAATGACTGGCTGAGGAGGACTAAAATGGCTCCTTTTAGTTTTTGAAATAAGATTATGGTTTCCATGAAGCACAGGAGCGGTCTCATTTGCTCATGAAGTTCTAATTCTCCATCTTCTGGCCTTTCGCTATCTGTGTTCTCTTCCTGATAATTCTTCGTTATTCTCCTGCTGGTTTGTTCTCGCCAATCAGGGTGTCGAGTTGTCCTCACACCTGCGGACACGGGATGGATTTTTGAGGCACGGCGAGTGCTTTACACCTGTAGAACACACGGTTATGGCTGCCAGCTGGTAGCTTGTCATTCGCTGGCGAGTTGTTGGGTGGCAAACGCTTAGCTGTAGGCTGCAGCTCTTGGAACCTTCTGTCCATCCAAACATCCGTCACCTGAAGCTCTCATTCCTGGTCAGGGTCACAAGGACTCTGGAGCGTCTCCCAGCATGCACGAGCTACAGGCCCCGAGGAGCCCAGAGCCTTTGTAAGCCCTTTTGTCCCAGACGGTGTATCACCTATGCCATCCTGCTGTTATGTAGCTCTGGCCAATGGCATCCTGCTATTACTCAGTTCTGGCCAATGGCATCCTGCTATTACTCAGTCCTGGCCAATGGCATCCTGCTATTACTCAGTCCTGGCCAATGGCATCCTGCTATTACTCAGTCCTGGCCAATGGCATCCTGCTATTACTCAGTCCTGGCCAATGGCATCCTGCTATTGTTGAGTCTGAGCCAATGGCAACCCACTGCTGTTGAGACCTGGCCAATGGCGTCCCACTGCTTTTGAGATATGGCTAATGGCATCCAATTCCTATTGAGTTTTAACCAAAGGTGTCCCGCTGCTATTCAGCAAGGGCCATTGGCATTTAGCTGTTGTAGTCGAGTACTGGCCAGTGATGTACCTCGACTGTGGAGCCCTACTGACTGAAATTAAAGGGGTCAAGCGCACAAACGCAGCTCTCAGCCTGTACCCCTAATGAGACACTTAGGGTGAGGGTTTAGGTGTCTTAGCCAATGAGATTGTTCAAGACAATCACCTAGCCCATATGCCCTCTCTCTGCATCGCCCCTGGTTACGGTAACATGGGGGGGAAGAGCTCCACATAGCAATGGAGTTCCTGCCTGTTGTGTTTTGCCGATTTGAGACTCCCCTTTCCTACAAACTCTGGAATATTCCTCAAGTCTCGGGGGGAAATGTGTGTAATGAATTCCCTGGGCTGGCTGTCGTGTGGGGATCTCTCTCTCTCTCTCTCTCTCTCTCGGGGAGATGGAAGAAGGGTGGTCCAGTGCTAACAGACTCGTTACCTGACGCTTTCCCTCCCATTTCTCTCTCTCTCTCTCGCGTTCCGGCAGTTCCTCCAGGTGTGCATCAGGCGTCTGAGGACTGCGCTAAGACATGCTCGCCACCGGGGCGGCAGAACGGAGGCCCAGCCAGTGAGACGCGCTCCTGCACGCCCAAGCCCCACCCCCAGCCCCGCCCTCAGCCATGGCCTTCACACTGTCGGAGATCATGGCGGCTCGGCGGCAGCAGCAGAGAGGGGCTCGAGTTACGGTGGACGTGGACGAGTACAGCACCAACCCCACACAGGCCTTCACCTTCTACAACATCAACCAGGGCCGCTTCCAGCCTCCGCACGTACACATGTGAGCCCGACTGCACGTTCTTACACTGAGTAACGGGACGTCACAAAGGATATTTCAAATTTTAAATGCTTTCAGATGCTTGGATTGGGGTATTGGGGGAGGGAAAGTCGCTGTGAAAATCCTGATTTGAGATTGCAGCTGTGTTTCGCTCTGAAGGTGCGTTAGCCTATATCTCTCGCCATACGCATTGCTGCCGCGTGGCGAAAGTCTGCTGCGCCGCGAATGGAATCTCGTCCTTTTACATTCTTCTGCGGCGTAGCCTCCTGCCTTGCGACAAACTAGATGCCGCATGAGCCCTGAGATTTTAAATCTAACTGTGCGAGGAGAACTGTGGGAGATGTAGTTCTGTTGCGGGCGAAGTCCTTGAGAAGGGCTTCGCTTGTAGTCATGAAGCCCTCACGAAGGTACTGTTCTCAGACCAGTTTCCCCCACCTCCCTTCTAGCCACATACACAATGAGCAGGGAAAGGCCGAACTGATCCGAGATCAGATTCCTGAAAAGGGGCCCCTGTGTTTTGCATTAGAGGTACTGGGGGCTCTTGTTGCCTGTCGTGCACATCCCCCCCACATATCGAGTGTTTTGGGCTGCGTTCAAATAGTCAAAAAACGTCATCCTAGCGCCCAATTCCTGACCACTTTAATCTCGATGGAAAACGTCATGAGGGAAAGGAAAGATGTAAAGGGGAATTCATAATGGAGTGGGAATACGACCGCTCTGCTCAGAGAATCTGAATGCACTTACACAAGGAAATGTGATGCTGCGTGTCTCGCACATCATGTTTGTTGGTTTGTTTTGTGATTGGCCGGATGAACTCGAGGAGAACATGCAACGACCGTACAGAAAGGCCTGGGAGTGTTTGCTTGATAAAGGTAAATGGTGCTAACAGCTAAAATAATTTGAGTACATCTGCTAATAGTGATGCATCGCGGTGCACCAGTGTTTTTTCAGTTCAGATGCGCGTGAGCACTCCGTGAAAAAATTTCAGCGTTGTGCTCTCTCCCGGCTGAGGAAACGGGTAGCTTTCATACTTCCTCTGTTCTACGTCCTCACAGACCGAGCACTGGTGATAGATGGACTGGTGTCAACTCTCCTCAATTATGTGAAATTACCAGCCACAAGCATGGCTGCCAAGAAAAATTTGTTTTGCGCAGATCAGGTCATTAAGCATGCTGTTTCGGTGCCGCCGGATGTGTAGTGCTACTGAAGAACTTGTAAAACAACTGCGATTAGATTTCATGAGCGGTGTCCGTCTGTGGTACCTCATCAACAAATGTAGGAGCATCACTGTTAGGCACGTCATTGTAGTTTTGGTGCTTTATGGCAGAGCGTGGCTCAATTCCAAATCTCCCAGGATACCCTCGCCTGACACGGCCGTCTCTGTTTGCACCTTTACGCAGAGAAACCGTAGTGAAGTAATTCCCTGTCTAATCCGCGTTGTTCGGGGCAGTCTATAAAACGGCGAGTCTGCATCGAAGCTGGCATTTCACACCTCCTCACCAGAAGCAGGATGGTGGAAGAGATGTCTCACATTGTATTGCGTCTATCAGTAGCTATGGCAACGACTCATTTTGCTTCCTGATCCACAGCGGTGCGGGATGCTTCACACGGAGAGACGTTTGGCTGTAAAGCACCAGAGCGGTTTGTGGAGGGGGGGGTATCCTGTTCTGCCTGCCGATTTCATTTGGAGCGAGTGCTGGTGACCCCTGACCTTTCCTCTGTCGTCCCACAGGGTCGACCCCCTTCCTCACGATGCCCCAAAGCCCCCTGGGTACACGCGCTTCGTGTGTGTGTCGGACACGCACTCCCGCACCGACACCATTCAGATGCCCTACGGCGACGTCTTCATCCATGCCGGGGACTTCACCGAGCTCGGACTCCCCAGCGAGGTCAAGAAGTTTAACGATTGGCTCGGTGAGTGCGTGAGCGCGCGAGTCAGTCAGTCAGTACGAGTGAACCAGTCTGAAACAGTGACTGGGTGAGGGATTCAGCGTGTCGGTGGGTGAGATTGAACGAGTGAGTCAATGAGTGTTAGTCGAATATTGAGTTAACCAATGAGTCAGTGTGTGCGCGACTGACTGAAACAATGACGGAATGAGTGATTCAGTGAGTCGGTGAGTGAGAGTGAGTCAGTGAGCTAATAAGTGAGTCAAATGATGAGTGAGGGAAATGAAACCAGTGAGTCAGTGTGAGTGAATCTGTGAGTGAGCGAGGGAGGATGGAGAGTCAGAGACCAAATGAGATGTGTGGTGTAGAAATTGAACATGTCCAGCCCAACACGCTCACTTATACACGTAACATGACAGTGTGGCCAGGACAAGCCATTCAGCCCAGCAATGCTCTCCCTCTCTCCCTATAACTGCAATGGTCCCTACACTTGAGGTACTTTAGAACTACATACTAGCATCTCACAATGAATCAAACCTGATCTTGAAAACTCCAGAGTTTCTGCCGACACTAAATGGCCCAGGAATGCTATTCTAATCCATGTGGAAAAATTTGACCATGTTGTGTATGGATAAAAAATGGATGTGTGTGCTAACACGCAGAGGTGCATACACTGGAATTCTCAAATGCACTCTCTCCACACACACACACACACACACCTGCATATATTCAGACAAACACGCCCTGAGACCATGGAAATACTCCAGTCTTCTCATAGTTGACTCAGTCCCCACTCGGGAGTGAATGCACACACTGCAAATATGTTCTCCTACCCGCTCAACATCATCTCTGAATTTCAATCACAACTTAAATCGAATTTACGCCCCAGCCCACCCCCCCACTTCCCAAACACGCAGCCCGACATAATTCAGAGTGGGTTTAACTTCATGTGGAGAAATCCGCTGCATCCCGGATCCTAATAGCCCTGCTTAGACATTTGTGCGCTAACAGATGGGCCAGATGATTTCTTCAGAGTACCCGCATTTGCAGTCATCGCGATTCGTCCAGAGCCTGTCTGTGAATGAGATGAGATGTTTAGAGGGGCTGATTTAGAAGGCAGGGGCTTTGCTGTCACGGTGCAGGTGCGAAATGTTTCTGCAGAAAGGACCCCAGCTGCGTCTTCTGTCCCGGATTTGGACTATTTACCCCCACTGCTTTCGTTTCATGTTCCCTTACCACTCGGCCTAGATGCCTCCGGCCTGGCCCGTGCCAGCTGTTTTGAAGGTGGTAATGCGGTAACTTCGTTAGCTCAACATGGGCCCTCGGAGAGCCCGAACGGCATGATGCAAACTGAAAAAGTATTTTGTGGAGGACAGACAGACGAGGCAAAGGAAACAGGCTCATGAGGCACAAGACTGTTTACCCCCCCAGAGCATATTCAATCACTGCAGCTCATGAAAGGCTTTATCTGTAGCCGGACCTAAACTTCCTCCCTTTCCCAAAGTGCCACAGTTTGTACTCCTTAATCCCAGAAGCGAGCCATGAAATCCCATGCTAGATATACAATGAATTTTATTTGATTTATTTTTTTTGCATATGGTTTTTGTTTATTTAGTTGAGTATAAGGTCTCCGTTCGATGTAAGCTTGTGGGCGTTTCACATATTGTTGGACAATTTAGATTAAATTGCTCTTTTTTTTTTCCATCGTGAGTCGGGAGGATGTGTTTGTAAGAAAAGCAGGTTTCTAGCAAATTGGTTTATCAGAACTGCGCTAACGGCGCGCGTGCAGACTTAAATGGAACTTGAGTGGCAGTGGGAGGAATTTCGCCTGTATAGTCCTTGCAAAGCAGCAACCTGTTCTCTGCTGGCATTCTTGCTACAGTCTTTAAACCAAAAACCCTGGTAAGCCAATGTTAACTACAAACCTCATATTTGTGAAAACAAAAGGATGATGAACACTCATTGTAAACCTGGTGTGCTTGCCTTCAAAAAGACGTCACTACCGTACCGCTCTGGAAATGGATTTGAACCCAGCATCCAGACTCGCCCTGTTCGGTCAGTATTAGCGCCGGGGAAAGGTCTCCATGCCGAGCCGAGAGGCTTTAACACCGAAGAGCTCAAGCCAAACCCCCCCGTCACTCCGGATGGCGGTCGGGGGGCGAGGCCTCCTATTGGCAGAGCTTCTCATCGCCTGCGGTGCGAACACTCCCCCCCCCTCATGAATATTCAGGAGCCCTGTATTCCGCTCATGCTGGAAGCTGTGGCAGAACAGCACACCCGGCGCTTTATATTTATATTCACTGGAGAAAATTACGATTTTTTTATATTCCCTCTTTCTTCCGGTCCCTCGTCTCTGTTCCCGCACCTGTGTTTTTCAGAACGTCGTGCAGCAGGCGAATCGCTTGAACTTTTCTTCTTTTCCTCCTGTTTGCGCATCAGGAGAATCTCCGACTCTCTCCTTCGTGTCCCCAGTCTACACTTCTACATCTTCACCTTCTTCTTCTGTTGTTTCTCAGCTCTTGCTGTAGCAGAGGAAGTGTGTGTTGGGGGGGATGGTGCGAGCTGATGGCAGGAGCTCAAAGCTTTGTTAGCACTTGTGTAGACCGCAGCAGGCCGGGGGGGTTGGATTACGGGGGTGTGGGGGGGAGGTGTTGAGGGTTCCCCCTGGGGCTCTTGCTTTGGAGGAGCCCGGAGACTCGTGGCGGAGATCCATCACTGAAGGGAGTACAGACTGCGTACCCCAGAGAGGGGCTCAGCTCCTTACCTCTCTGTCTAACCCTTTCAACTCTGCAGAGTAACTTTCCTGGAGTGTCTTCTAAACTTATAGAGCCGCAAGCCTTCCAGTTACCGGCTGTGGCTGCTGCGCTACCAAGGGAGTGTTCATTTATACGGTTTTTCAGTCATGCCTGTCTGATGTCACAATTAAAGGGTCGATACAGTGGATCTGATTGGGTGTGGCTTGGTCTCACCTGGGTCTCGATGGGGTGGACTGTGGCATGGAGGGACTTGTAGTTTTCTGCCGGCACCGGACGCCACAGTTGCATACGCTGTGCCTGTCAGTGTTTGGATATCTGGAGGAACAGGACAGGAAATGAGACCAATTTTTAAGATGAAGCAGGAGCACTGATCTCAGACCAGTTTCCCCTGCCCAACTCTTCATATAAACTATGAGCGAGAAACGACATAATTGATCCTGGATTGGCATTCATACTGAGAAGTTTTCTGAACAGAGGTGAAGGCCATCAGACGTCGCCTCACTATGCGCTGTTGGCAGCTCAGGGACGTCCGCAGACGCTGGTGACCTTCCCTGCTGGTGCTCGTAGCATCAGACCCCTTGATAATACCACGGTTGCTCATCTTTCCCAGCATCCACCTGGTAGCTGATCCCTAGCGGCTGTCATGCGTTATGGGGATAGGGGACCTGCCTCGTAAAATCTCTCCGCTCTCCTTGCCTTTAGCCGTTAGGCATTCGGTGCAACTCGCGCGTTCGCCTGTCCCTCCTGGTGCCATCAATCCCGGCGCGATAATCGTGTTCTCCAGAGGTGGACGGAGTTCACCTTGTGATGACTCCGTAAATAACTGTCCCGCTGGCGATCGCGATACGTCTCGTGTATAAACATTCCGCTACAGCTTCAAAAACGGTAGCAGGAGCGAAGGTGTATTAGCATTCGAAAGGGAGGTAACCCCCCCAGTCTCACAGAAGATGGCTGATAGATGGAGATGCTCTCCTGGGCTTCAGAAAGGAGCGAAGCGAAGGCTCTTGGGAGGTGTAAAAGTGTAGGATGCAGCGGCCGCGCTCTATCCCGAAAATAAAAACCCACACCTCTGTTTTCTGGGACGTCCCTCAATTGTCCCTTCCAATGGGCACGAGAGAGAGGGGGCGCTTCTTTAAGAAAAAAATAATAAATGGGAAAATGAATGATTGAAGTAAACCTCTCAGTCTCACGCGTTCTGACCAGCTGTCGCCGGGTGTTGACCTGCTGTCCTCGCGTAAGAAAAATAAGGCCCAGATTCATACAGCAGGATACCTGGGTTAGCTGGATGATTGCGAGGATTAAAACTCAGAAAAGCCCTTTTTAAACTCCAGCCCCTAATTTTTCAGGGTTCTGTGTTTTTCTTGATTTTGTTCTCCTTTACTGTGAGGTTCCTAGTTAGAGCTGCGACATGAGGATTCCAGAAAATTCTGTCATGGTGCCATTTTGTTTCCACTGCATTATCAGGCATCACCTCAGTGATTGAGTTTTTATTCCATTTTCTCCCCCCCCTCTTATGTTTGTTGAAACTATTTCCAGCTGGTTTCTTGTTGTCACCCCATCCCCCCTTTTGTGCGCATAGTTTGGTCTCGCATGGTCGAAACAAAATGGCTCCTGTTCCTGAGTTGTCGTGACTCCGTCTTGCGACTCTGCTGTAGGGTAACTGTAATCCTGCTTCATGCAGCGGGGCTCGGCTGTACTCGCACAATGCAGTTGTAATGCTATAATGCAGATGAGGAGAGATTTATTTGGGGCTCCAGTCCCGGCTTTTGGTGGGTTCTGCTCGCGCTCAGAAGTTAACGGATGGACGGCAGCCGGTGAGGAGAGCTGAGGATCAGACCTGGAGTGCCGCAGGTCGCTGGAGCCTGTGTTTAGCACACAGCTGCAGGAAGCGGATGAGCATTTCCACCCGTACTGTGGGGAGGGAGCGATGGGCAATGCAGGGTTTTGGAGAAGCGCCTCGTTTCCCCTTTACCTTACGGAGCAGAATCTTCTCATTCATTAAAGCACAGCAGTGGTGTTACCTTCGCTCTCGAAGAATCACCTGGCATTTTCGTCGAGGTTCAGAAGGTTTGATGGGGTGGGAAGAGAGGGAGTGGTTTTTTAGAGCAAGGGCTTTAGTCAGGGCCTGTGGCGGCCTGCCCTGCATCGCCCATCAGTGGCGAAGTGCGCAGCGAGTGACGCGGCAGCTGTGCAGGTGTTAGTGAGCTGTGGGCAGTGGTGGGACAATGGAGAGGGCTGCACTTCTGTTACAGGGGACATCCTGTAACTATATACCCTCACATCCCAAATCCACACCCACCTACCTTCACCGCAATGTCCTGTGGTTACATGAGCCGCCATCTTAGCGCCCTGACTGGCCCTGGTTTGTGGCCCCCATAGACTGTACATAGGAGCCCAAGATGTTGTTGTTTGACTTAAAATGCAAATAAATGAAAATGAACGCAAACCTCTCATTGGCTGCAAAGTTTGATTGCTGTGCCGCATCATAGAGTTCAGTGGTGACCCCATCGCCTCCCCACCCCCATTCACCCATTGATCCTACCTGTTAATACACTGTTAAACAGCTAACTCACCCCCCCCCCCCCCCCTACCAGCGGGGTTCACTGCTCTGTACTCCTCCAGCGGAAACACGAGCAGCGTTAAAGTTCAATGTGAGCTTTTTCTCTCTCTCCCCCTCTCTCTCTCTCTCTCCCCGGCAGGTCTGAAGTGGTTTTGTTTGTGCCTTTTTTTATTTCTCTTGTTCCGCTGTGTTTACCCAACACCGGGGGCTGGCTGCCAAAATCTTAATGAGAAAGCCCGACACACTTTATTACATTAAAAACACAAATAAAAGCACCTTTGAGTGACGGCTTCTGAGGTCCGCATTCCACATTCTCTGTTTCCAAGCCTTTATGGAAAGTCGTTCTTTTGCTGAATCTCGTGTTTGTGAGTTTGTACCCTATAGAAGACGCTTACACATTTAATATCTATATTCACACAAACCACATGACGCGCAGGTTTTTGCAGCTTCACGGCGCTTCGTTTCTGGGTCACTGCTGAGTCTCGGTAAGTTTGAAGTCCACACTTGCAGAGCTGGGATCTTCAAAAGGTTTCCCAGAATTCAGTGCAGTTTGTTCACAACTTGTTAGCCTGCGTATTTGAGCCTGTTAGAGCAAGAGCTGTCCAACTAATTTTTTAATTGTCCATTTTGGAGCATCGTTACACGAAGAACTTAATGTGTTCTTGGAGTGTGGAACAGATGCCCTACCTATTATACCGAACTCGAACACTGAGTTAGTCCATTATTGCACTTATCAGATTTACCACGTAGTTCTAATCTTAAAATGATTCCTTAAAACAAGACAACTGTAGAGTTTGACCACTTTTGTTCTGAGGGGCCCATTCATGGTGGGCTGTAGACTACAGCAGGGCTCCCCAAATCACGGTCCTCAAGGGCCGAGGAGTGCCTGTTTTCCACCATGCCTTTACCTGGAAGTCAGGTGGGATGACAGTCTGGCCAATCAGTGGCTTTAATGGTTCCATTAATTGCCTCGCAGGAAATAAGACCTGGGCTGGATTTGTAATCGAGGGCCTGATTTGGTTTGCTGTGGTCTGTGTTGCCTGGAAATCTGCAGCTAAATGGACAAGGCCCATAGTTTGAGGATGTTCATTAAAACGCAGAAATTGTGTAATTGGCACTCTTCACAAACTAAAATGCCAACCCAGTTCTGCATTTTTATGCATTAGTAGGACACCAATTTCCTGAACATTGGTGGCTTTTAAACAATTTCGTACCTCCAGCCTTCGGCGACTGAAAATAACTACCTGCAAGGCACCCAGAGCCATTCGAGAATCATTGCTGTTTATCTGAAGAAGCCTGGCACATCGAATCGTGCGTTGGGATTAGACTAAATAGCTATTCAATATTATTAGAATCACAGTCGGTTTCATTGTTGATGCATCTGCTCCTTTTGAGTCTTAATGATTTCGGTTCGGTCTATAATTTTCTTAATGACGCCGGCCATGGCTCTGTTTCTGCGTATAGGACTTCTGGATTACGCAAGCGTGTTTGCGTGAAGGTTTAGAGCTGAGCTGCCACGGCAGTGGCAGCGTGTTTATGGTAAACCTCGCGCGGGCAGAGAGAGAGCGCGAAATGGAGACCACCCGAGAGGCTGGAAATGAGACCGGATTTAACCGTAAACACTGTTTACGCTTCCGTCCCCCCCGAACACTACGCCGCTGAGTCGGGGCGCAGCTTCTGTAGCATGTGGGTGGCATTAAGCAGGGATCGACAACGACATTAATGGAGGTTTGCGCGCTCTCCCTCAATCTGTCCTCCTCCTTCCTCCGTTTGACGCTCTCACGCACTCGTGAGTGCGTCTGTAAGAAGAATGCTATAGTTCTCAGCTTTTCCTAGAGACGGCCAATCCTGGTGTAGGATTTAACTCCAGGGCTCCTCAAATAGCGGTCATTAACAGCCGAGAACTGCTGCATTTCCACCGTCCCCTGACCTGGGCATGAGGTGCGATTACAGCCTGACCTATCAGTGGCGAGAACTGCTCACTTAACGGCCTGGGACATGAGAGAATCTGGGCTGCATTTGGATTCAGGGGCCAGACTTCGGGGGACCGTCTGCCCAGTCCAGCTGTTCCATTCCTGATTTTCCAAATGAGGATCTCCAGCTTCTGAGGGCTCCGATGGCGGCTCTTTGTCTGGCGTGTAACTGCATGTCTGCACCCAGATCAGGCCTTTGTCGAGGACGATGTAGAACCTCTGCTTGGTGCTGTTGTATCCACACAGTAATGCCATCATTTCTAGTCTGAATGTTCCAGAATGTTGCAGGGAGGGCTGATGGCCATGGTTCTGTGGCAGGTGTGTAACAGGGGCTTTAGAGAGTGAGAGGGTGGGTGTGGGTGTGTGCGGCGCTTGTGGAGGGGGTGTGTATGGTGGGGGGGGCGTTCCTCTGATGTGTTTGAAGGGAGAGGCCCCCTCCGCCGCCCCAGTAATCCCCTTCAAAGTGCCGAGACCACCCGCGAGCACCGGGGTACACAATGACTTCAGACGCGAGCGCCCCGCCCTACAGGATAGGGTCCTCTTTATGACATCCCGCCACCCAAAACCGCTCATCCCAGATACTTTACCCCTGTGTTATTGGTGATGAGAGGGAATTACTCTCACTTCTGTACAGTATGTTCTAAAATGCACAGTTCAGTCCCTGCCTCGTCCTCCTTCAGAAAAATTTTTCACATTTCGATATACAGCGAGCTGCATCGACTGAGGCTCTGTTCGCCCATCCTGCACAAAGCCACTCGTTTTTTGCTCTTTCATTCGTTTGGGGCGCTTTGATTTTATTTAATTACTTTCTTTTGTAGTCGGCACAGAAAAATAATAATTTGTGCCGTGGGTAGATATGGAGTAAAATGGCAGCTCTCGGATACGCTAAAGCAGCGTTTGAAACAAAAGACAGAAGCTGGATAGAGATGGTAGCCCATAACAACAGGTTCCTGGGAGCGCGGATTAGTCTCCGAGCTGACGGGGGCAGGACCTTGAGTTTCTCACACAAGGCATATTTTCATCCGTTTCCTTTGGATTTCATTTCTTTTGTAGCCAATTGATTGATTCCTGTACACAACTTTGTGTTTGTGTTTCTCTTAAGTGATTTAATTGCGCACGTACTTGAAAGGAACATTGTCTATCTCACTACCTTCACCATCCTTCTGAACGCTGTTGTTCATGGTTAAAAGGACGGTGTTCGATCTCTAACATTCACGATGAAAAAACAAAATCATAATGGAGTTTTTTTTTTTTTTTAAAACGCTGATTATTTATTGCCTTTTCAACATTTTGCTATTATGCTTATCAGTTTAAAGGATATTTCTTGATTCGTTAAATGGCAAAGATTGCATCTCCGCCTACAGCCGCCATTTTGTAAGAGGCTGCAGTTCTTTGGTCTGTGTGACGGCTCTGCCTGCTCCACTCTGCTCACAGCAGTTGTTTCTGAAGAGCCCCCAGGCCTCCTTCTTGTTCTGTGGTTTTCAGTGTTATGGGTGCGCCTCTGCTCTCTGTGGAAGCAGGTGCAGCCTGGGTTTGTGTCGGCCGGCGGATCTCCGGGGAGCGTCGCTTTGGCCCTCGCGTCTTCACACTTTCTTTGGCTTTCAGTGTGGATTTAGAGGAGCGAGTCTGTAGCTGTGCCAGTGTGGAGGCTTTCAGAGCGGCCTGTTGTCTTCAGCGCTCCCATGTACACTCATTTATAGCTCTGTTGGTACCAGGGCTGGCTGTATTAGTCTGTAGTGTTGTTCTTCAGTGTAGGTTTTCAGAGGCCTGTGAATTATCTGGAGTGCAAGCTTACAGTGGTTTCTGGCAGTGTTCTGCTGTGTAGGTTTACAGCGGTCTGTAGTTCTGCTGTGTAGGTTTACAGCGGTCTGTAGTTGTGCTGTGTTGGTTTACTGCGGTCTGTTGCTGTGTAGGTTTACTGTGGTCTGTAATTGTTCTGGAATGTAGGTTTACTGCAGTCTGTAGTTGTGTTGTGCAGTGTAGGTTTACTGCGGTCTGTTGCTGTGTAGGTTTACTGTGGTCTGTAATTGTTCTGGAATGTAGGTTTACTGCAGTCTGTAGTTGTGTTGTGCAGTGTAGGTTTACTGCGGTCTGTAGTTGTGATCTGGAATACAGCTTTACAATGAGCTTTGCATGCATTCTGGAATGTAGCTTTGGCATTGTCAGTAGGTTTACTGTGGTCTGTCGCAGGTACTGTGGTTCTGGGAAGCAGGTTGATGATGGTATGTAGCTGTTCTCTGGGATGCACAGGAATGTGTGTTAACAGTAGTCATTTTCATATTTTTAGCAATATGCTTCCATAGTCTGTAAGGTGCGACACGCTCGGTGTTCATTTAAAGCGTGATGTGAAGCGTACCGTTGGATTTCAGGTTATCAGTGGTTTGTGTCTGTGTTGCTCTGGATCGGGTTTATGGCTGGTTTGGGCTGTTCTCATATGTCCCTGTGCTGTGATGCTCTGTCACGCTGTTTCACCTCAGTACTCCGCACTTCCTTATTATCTGTCATATTGGCAATTTGATGTAAAATAAATCTGCTCTGAAAATGAGTTGTTCGCTCGGCGGAATGACAATGAGCGCCGGACTGCTCCCCATGAAATGAACATGCTTGTGAACATGGCTCCACTCGGCAGTTCAGTGTGTCCGTGTGGGTTTGCCTTGTGGTGCTCAGGTGAGGCTTTCGGACATTTTAAGACGATATTGGTGACTCAAAGTTAAAGGACCTGCGTTCTCACTCTACACTGTCTTAAGGTGATTGTCCGAGGAGGCAAATGGATTTGGATTTGAATCTCGGACATGACATTTTTCACGCATCTAGGATTCTGTGAGGTGTGTGTGTGTGTGTGTGTGGTATTAAATACCTCCTTATGTGCTTTCAATTTCTTCTGCACCAATATGTTCTTTTTAATCATTCATTTTTTTTCCCTACTCATCCAGTACAAACACATTTCAGAGCAGAACCATTACAGACTCTCACTAGTTTGCATATTTATATTCTTCAAGGACAGATTGACCCATTTCTCTTCTGTGATCGCTCTGAGGAGTTTGTGTACTTCAGCAGTGCCCATCACCGGATGCGTTTATTCTGATTAATATTCCGCTCGCAAACCTGGCTTTAAGTGCCATAGATGTTATAAGGTTGTCAAAGGGATATGAAATATGACCTCGCGTTACTTTCACGAGGAATTCATCTGGGCTCAGCAGCCTGCACTTGAGACAAACAATGGAGAATAAGTTTTCACTCCTGCCTTATGCAAAGTGAGTTTAAGTGGGACAATCAATCAAAGCGTTGAGAGAATTTGAGTGAAAATGGTGCGACGCTGGAAGAAAGATTGTTAGATTAAGCTTAGTTGAGGTCTAAATGGGTTTTTTTTTTTTTTTTTTTTTTTTTTTTTAAATGCAGAATCTCCTTTTGAAATTTGAATGAAGTGTAGAACTAGACTTAATCTGGGTCCAGCAATGACCCTTCGTGGTTTTACACCAGTGCAAAACGTGTTTGTGAAAAACTATGTTCATGCAGAATTTTATTCACCAGGATGTTTGCTTGCGTTTCAAAGACATTTCATCTGCCGACTGAACTTCACTCCTCCCTGTCTCGCCCAGGCACCCTGCCCTACGAGATAAAAATCGTCATCGCCGGCAACCACGAGCTCACCTTCGACCAGGAGTTCATGGCCGACCTGATCAAGCAAGACTTCTACTATTTCCCCTCGGCCTCCAAGCTGAAGCCGGAGAACTACGAGAACGTCCAGTCGCTCCTGACCAACTGCATCTACCTGCAGGACTCGGAGGTGACCGTGCGCGGCCTGCGCATCTACGGCTCGCCCTGGTGAGCGCCAGCCCTAACCCTGTACGTCTCCTGTCCTAGCTTTAGCATCAGCAGCTCGCTGCGCGGAGGTGCGGAAACAAGATGGACACGACATGTTAAAACGTAGCGTTCGCTGCGCGCATTAACGGTCGTAATGCACGCGCACATGCACACAAGACGCATCCATCTCAATGCACGTACGCACACCTGCTAACTAAATGCACACATGCCTGCATACACACGCATGCAAACATGCAACACACAAACACGCACAAATAACACACAGACAGGCTGACACCACCCACTGCCACACAGCTGTCTCTCAGTTCGGTCCTGATGTCGCTGTTAATCTGACGTGTGTCACACAACGAAACCCGGCTGAAAAGGACTGGTTTACCTCGTTTGCAGGCATTCGCTGAAGGAGCAAAGCTTGGCGCTGCCCCTCCACATGAATCTATAATCCCGTATGTCATCGCGTTCCTGCGACATAAATAAGCCCCATTCACACTTGCAGTACATGACAACCGCAGTCCTATTAATATCTGGGAGTAAAATGCTCTGCGTTTGACGCTCCCCGGTTTGTGGCGGTGTGAATGAATAGGAGATGATGCAGTGCGGAGTGGAGAGCAGATGAATGGCGCCTGCCCGGTTCTCGCCTGCCAGAACACTTCAGAAATATCCGGCAATTACAGCACCCTCGCCATGCCACCGCATTCTGTCCACAGCCAAATGGTCTGATTGGAGGGGGGGGTTTCTGTACTCCCACTGCCAGTGATGTCCCCCAACACCAGTGTAGTTCAGTTTCAGTGCGGAGTAATCAAAGCTCTTTACCCGTTTAACGTAAGCGCTTCCAATGAGCACGTACACGAATGTAAATTTGGTCTCACGATCACTGTTAGCATCGGACTTCACTGAAAGACTGAACTGCTGCATTACGAGTTTACGACTCTCCTCCGGCAGTAAACGTTATAACTGTAGCCCCTGGACAAAGTCGGGCGGCGACTATGGATTCACGTCCATCGTTTTTGCCGCTGCTGCGTCCGTGGAGATTTTCTTGTGGACGCTCTACTGGCCAAAAAAAACCGATCCTTTGATATTTGGCGTGGGCATAGGTGATGGCTAGGTCACGACTTGTATCGATTTTGGTCGCCGTGGCAACAGAATTGGCAGAGTAAAGCACAATTTCATACTGCACACGTGCCCTTTTGAGTATGGCTCGCAAACGCTGCAGAGGTCAGAGTTTTTAAGATAAAACATCACACACGGGCACTCGCGGGGGCGCGGCTACAGCCATGCCATCGCGGGCGACCGGACTGTCAAGTTTTAATGTAAGGACACAGTATTTCTTGTGATATTGGCGCGATTTATCGGTCGCATCTGAATCCCGACCCGGTGCTGGGCGAAGCTCAGCCAAGGCTAATATCTAATGTAGCGTAATTGGTTCGGTCTCTGGGCCCTGTGTTGGGGTATCTGGAAGGCTGTGTCCCAGTGATTCATCGCAGAAACTTAATGATGGCAGACTGCTGTGAGTGAGGGACCGATGTTGGCATGCGGCGCTGAAGGCGGGCGGGGGGGTGGCGTTCGTCATCCAATTGGAGGCCTTGCTCCTCTCCCGGGGGCGGGGGTTTGGATAGTTTCTCCCCTGTCTGTCGACGGTCCCCACATGTCGCTGGCTCTCGCGCGCGATCCTGCTGATGGCACCCCCCCCCCCCCCCTCGCCAACCGCCACCCTGCGTCTCTAATCTCCATCAGGAACGACGGGACAGAGCCGCTAAAATCTGGTCTCCATGGTGATTTTTTGTTTTTTTTTTCAGCAAACGAGCTGGATTTATGGTGCGGAGCCCGAATAGCTTCGGGGCGCTGGCGTGTTTGGCGGTGGTGACGGCGTCTCGCCCGCATCAGCTGGAAGCGAGAAGCGAGACTCGTGCCCCCCCCAAATACCCCACCTCACTCCCCCACATCCCCATCCCTCTCTCCTCCCCTCCCCTCCACCCCTCCGCCCATCGGATGAGCGCGATAAGAAGCCCGGCGAACTGCTCCCAATGTGATGAGCGACCCACACTCTTCCCACATCCCTGCATCCCGCACTCTTCCTCCTTCCCCTATCCCTCCATCCCACACTCTTCCCACATCCCTCCATCCCGCACTCTTCCTCCATCCCTCCATCCCACACTCTTCCTCCATTCCTCCATCACACTCTTCTTCCATCCCTCCACCCCACACTCTTCTTCCATCCCTCCATCACACTCTTCCTCCATCCCTCCATCCCACTCTTTTCATCCCTCCATCCCACACTCTTCCTCCATCCCTCCATCACACACTCTTTTCATCCCTCCATCCCACACTCTTCCTCCATCCCTCCATCCCACACTCTTCCTCCATGCCTCCATCACACACTCTTCTCATCCCTTTATCCCTCCCTCCATCCCTCCATCCCACACTCTTCCCCCCTCCCTCCATCCCTCCATCCCACACTCTTACCCCCTCCCTCTATCCCTCCCACATCTTCGTCGCTGCCCATCCAAATTACATCCTGGCACGTCCGCTGTCTCTCCCGCCCCACAAACCGTAACCAGTCGTGTTTTGACGAATTGTGGTTTTCTGAAAAGCGTGGGGTTGGGTGTCGGGGGGTGTTCGGGTGGTGGTGGCGCAGGTGGGGTTGTTTTTATTTTTTCCGTCCTCAGTTGCTGACAGTGAAGCAACTTTAAAAGTAAACTGAAGAGAGAGCATCAGAGCTTCGTGCATTTCAGTGCCGTAATGGAGGCGACGGGGAGAGCGGACGGCAGCGGCAACCGAAAGCGAAAAAATGAACCCCATCAGCACGGCTAATTTCTCGTGTAGGAGGCGGCAGGCGTTGAGAGAAGTGTCCTTTTATAATCTCAAAGCAGAAGCGGTCGGTGACAAAAGAGGAAGAGGGGGAGCGATAAACGGGTGGCGTTCGTTTACAAACCTGATCCGGCCCACGACTCGTCGTTCCGCAGGCGGATGCACCACCTGTGCGGTTTGCAAGGGGGAGATTTCAGGGCTGGGTCCTGACGAGGAGGGGACGCTTCTTTTTTTTTTTTTTTAAATTTTTTTCCTCAATTGTTGGTATTCGAGAACAAAGTTGTCTGCTGTTGCGCCAAAATGGTCAGCTGGTGTTCTAGAATTATCCTTCCAGGAATGAGCAGCAGGCATCGTTACATCAGCATTTGAATGTTCCGTAGAAAGCATCATAATTGCTCCTTTGTGGCGTCTGAGAAAAGGCGGTGTGGTGTAGTTTACAGGGGGGGCAGTGCATCTCTGGATAACACTGTTCGTTGTTGCTATACCAAGGTCTGGCATTCTTGCCTGCGCTACGAACGGAGCGCATCGATGTGTGTGTGTGTACACTGTGCGTGTCCGGGCGTCAGGGCACGCCGTGCGGCTGGTCCTCGGCATCGCGCTGAAGCCACTCTATACCGCGTGGCACTCGGTGCCGCGGTAACAGTGGGCCGACGGGCCCGCTCATTAGCTCATCTTATTACACTGAGCGAGGTTAACGAGCTCCGGAGGATCAGTGTCCTCGAGCCGGTCGCTGAGCAGCGGAGCGCGAAAAAGCCGATTGGCCTGGGCTCCAGCCCGCGGCAGGACGGCAGGCATTACCGCGATCACCGCCGAGTATTTAAGCGCATTACAAGCCCACTTTACTGCCCTGTCTTGGGACTGGTCCTTTATGAAAGCTGACTCATTATAGAACCCCTGTCTCAAGAGGTTACACGTTATCTCTTAATTTTTTAATCTTATAATAAATAATCATTGATAAATATTACGGTCCTGCCCCCCCCCCCCCTTCCTTTCTCACGAGGGTCGGTAGTTAGAACTGATAGATCTTTTGCTCCAGAAGACTCTAACCATTTGGAAAAATGTAGACTAATGCAGCCCTCTGCTGCCCCTCAAAGGCACCCAGATAGCGGGACTAACCGCTGTGCGGGTGTAATGACTCGGATGAAGCCTTGCCGATTCTGGACTGTGCTCCTTGTGAGAGGCTGTAGATAACTGCACGATTACATAACAGGACTCCCTCCTCTCACAGTCCAAAACGCCACGTTCACAGGGACCGTGTATTAGCTGATCAGGCCATCCGTTAGCTACTAGCGTCGTCATAGTTTATAATGATTTTATGCTGGGATGGTATGGTGCCAATATCCCTTAATTCAATGCAAAAATGTATCCCTTTCCATTTCAGAACTGTGACATGAAAAGTTTGTGGAGAGCGCACAGTTAAAATGGTTGCACGCGTTTTAGTGTCAGACATGTGCTCTTAAATTCACACAGAATTCATCGTGTGTATTTTTTTAAAAAACAACGTGTACAAACTTCCATAATTGTTGAAAGTAAACCGCTCCATATACTGACTGATCCCAGCCGACTGTGAGCTTAAAGATGATGACAATATAGGAAGGGATCAGGGGTGTTTTATTCTGTTTTGGGGCAGAAATTTTATTTTATTTTTTTACAAAACTCAAATGAAAGAAGTGGTGCAGCCAAACTCCGCACGGAATCATTAGCAGGGAAGATGTAAAAGACTTCTTAATTATATTTTTTAATTATTGAGGATTTGCTTCTCTCTCTCTGTTGTGGCCTAATTAAAACTCATCATCAAAAAGAAATCTGCTTTCTCTGTGTGTGTGTGTGTGTGTGCGTGCGCGTACGCGTGTGTGTGTGGGTGCGTGTGCGCGTGCGTGCGTGTGCGCGTGTGTGTGTGTGCGCGTGCGTGTGTGCGTGCGCGCGCGCGTGCGTGCGCGTGTGTGTGCGTGCGCACGTGTGTGTGTGTGCGTGTGTGTGCGTGTGCTTGTGTGTGCGTGCGTGTGCGCGCGCGCGTGTGTGTGTGTGTCTGTGCGCGTGTGCGTGCGTGCGTGTGGGTGCGTGTGCGTCCGCGTGCGCGTGCGCGTGTGCGTGTGTGTGTTCCCAGTTTAGTAAGGGTACCTGAGCCCGGAGCTCCTGCTCTAACTCACTGCTGCAGAGCAGAAAAAGTCTGTTCCCCCTGTTTGTCTGTTGGAGAGAGAATATTGGATTTTAGGGGACTTTCTAATGAATTCAGGAACGAGGCGAACGCCAGCCAAAACCACAGAGTCCCCTCTTTCACCGACTTTAATTAAGGTCTTGACGCAAGTCCTTTTTTTTCAGAGAGAAATAATGTCTTGTTTTTTATATAACGGCTCCGCAGGGGCCATGTCAGGTCAGCTGTCTCACAGCAGCCATTTGAGGGAACCGGCCTGTCGGTGCTGCGGGAGAGACGCTCTTCGCCGCTGCATTCTGGGATTTGTAGTTGCCCATGTGTGTTTGCGTGGGCATCTGGCGCTGCGGAGCGTTTGGTATCGAGTGTTGAGCGGTGCTCCGGGTTACAGCGCCTGTGCCGCCGCGTGTCCGACGTGGCAAATGGTGCGAGGAGCCAGGTTCAGAAAAATGTTTTTGAATAAATTTCATTTTCTGGGACCCGTCCACCCTTTCTGGAACTTTCCATTCGGCGGGGGGGGAGAGTCTGTCTTCACCTTACATCCTGGGGTTAATGGCCTCGCTGTCGGAGTTGATGAACTCTCCGCGGTGAGATGTCGAGAGCTTCCGTGAGTGTGTCAGCTGAGGAAACGGGCATATCGGCCGAAAGCAGTTCCAATTACCGCCGGCTTCACCGCGGGCGTCACACTGCGGTTTCTGCGCTTCCCTGAGTCTCTGCTCCCACATCTCCTACCCCCCCCCCCCGGGTATCTGTCGTCTCTCCCTCCTCCTCCTCTCTTCTTTTCTTAAGTGCTGCCAATTACGCGCGGGCCGGGCCGCCGCGCACTGCGCTGTGATGGAGACGCGCTGGTAGGTGGGCGAAATGGGACGTGGAGAGAGAGCCGCTTTGTGTGCCGCCTCCTCGGGCGTCTCTTTAAATTACCTCTGAAACGGCCCCCAGGGGCCACTGTGCGCCCCCTCTTTCTCCCTCTCTCCCTCTTTCTCCCCCTCTGTTTGTCTGTCTTTCTCTCCACCTCTCTCTCCCTCCATCTCTCCCCCTCATTATTTCCTTGTCTTTCAGTCACCCTCATTCTCTCTCCCACTCTCTCCAGCCCCCCCCCCCTCTCTCTGCCACTCATTGTCTCTCTCTCTCTCAATCACTCATTTCTTCCTCTTCTCGGCGGACAGAGTTTGTCTGCTCAGTGCGTTCTCCATACAGTTTTGTGCGGATGGGTTTGTGCTGTGGCGGTTTGCCTGTCATAATCGCATCCCTGGTCTGCGTGCAGTGTGTGTGCGTGTATAATAATCTCATTCCATCGCATCTTATTCCCCGGAGAACTCGCACCGAGGCGCCCAACGCTCGCGGCTGCTGGCGTTTGTATTGTAGGGAGCGGGAGCTTTTGTGCACTGGGTAATGTGAGTTGTTGCGCTGGGTAATGGAGCTGGGCTCTGCTGAGGTCTTAGGATGGCGGGAGATGCACTTACTTCAGCCATCGAGAGGGTCATGGGAAATGAAGTTCTGATGCTTCACCGGGCTGAGAGGTGTGGCCATCCAGCCAAAGGTGCTGTGAGGTGCTGCAGTGAGAAGGCAGCTGATTGGCTGCTCGCCACAGCGACCTCAGGCCACGCGCCTTTGGATTTGGTCAGCTGACTCCATCTGGCCAATTGTGTCATCTTGGCTAAAATGCACTCTTGAGGTGGCTTTTGACCATCATAACGGAGTAAAGCTCACACACGAAAGTCCCTTCGCTGGCAAGTCCAAAATCTGCGGTTTAGCGCTGCCACGCCCTTCCCCTGCGGCTGGTAATATTTCGCTCCAGCTTCTTCGAGGGCCTCCGTGGCGAAGGGATAAAAGAAACGAGACAAAAGTACTGGCAGCGCCGAGGCGCGGCACGGGTTAAAGCTGGAGACGTCACATAGCGCCAGGCTTTTCAGAGAACTTTAAAATAATTTGTGTCCCCTGGGGTTTTACACATTCTAATTTCCAACTAAACGGGACATCTGTTTGAGAAAGGGAAGATTTGCCACGGTTGCCAAGGCAACTATCGTTCTGTAGGAGGGGGAGGGAGAACGCAAACCAGCTTCGGCGGCTTTATGGACGGAATTAGCCGGAATTTAGCGCCGCGAGTCGCTAGCGGTCGTGTAGCACTGTCTTCCTCCTCTGTCTCTCAGACCTTTAGCGATGACGGTCTGCGGGGAGGCGTAAAAATTTTAGCGTTTCCGCCGACAGCAGCTGCGGAATTGAAGTGGGAAAAACTGAAAGTGAAAACACCTCGAACCGCAGCATCAAACCGTCCTCCCGGTCTCTGAAATAATAACGACTCCCGTTCCTCCCCTGTAAAGGACCGGTATTTGTTCTGCTGGGGTGAATGTGAGGCGTCTGCATGTGCGGCGTTTCCGTACTGTACCGTTTTGTTTTTAATTAACGGCTGGTTTACCTGAGAGGGCTGAGCAGCCCGACGAAGTGCCGGAGACTTTTAATCCTTATTATTATCCTTATTATCAGCTGGAGCGTAATGGCACTTTCAGCACTTCCTACTTACCTGCCCATCTCTCTCTCTCTCTCTCTCCCCATCCCTCCATCCCTCTCTCTCTCCTATCATTCTACCTTCTCTGCTTCTCTCGGTCATCCTCTCACTCTGTCTCCATCCCTCACTTCCTTTCCCCTCCCTCTCTCCCTCTCTTTTTCCATGTCTTTTTTCCTCTACCACTCTACCCACCTCACCCCTTTCCGTCTCCCTCTCTCCCTCCCATCCTTCCACGGTCCCCATCCCTCTCTCCCTCCCTCCCTCCCTGGCTCGCACCTCTCTCCCTCCGGCAGGCCGCACGCAGCTCCAGGCTGTGCCATATGACGCAGAGCTGCTCCAGGCTTCCTGCACCTGCTCCAAAACGCCGCATTTGTCAGGAGGCCTTGGCTCCAGCACTGCACCCGCCATCCCCCCTAACACACACACACACACACACACACACACACACCTCCTGCACGGAGAGGCGCTGCTGATTCTCTCTCCATCCCTCGTTCTCTCCATCTCTGTGCTCCCCCTCATCTGGAGAACGTTGTCTCCCCGCCATGGCGGATCGAGCTCAGTGGCGCTTCGACAAGGCCCCCACCCCCTCCCCAGCTCTCCGAAACTGCACAGCATCTCCATCGTATCGCCGACGCGTTTCGCGGCTACGCTTCCACGGCGGGTCCTCCGGTGGGAGCTCATTATCGCTCCATGTGACGACGTCGTCCTCCCGCGGTCCGGGCTCTCGTCCCCCGCGCTCAGGAGCCCGTGAAATCCGCACAGGAAGTGTCGCTTTGTTCGCTTCCCTCCCTTTTTTCCGGACGACACCCCAAATTCACTTTGTGAACTGGAAACTGAGTTTGAACTGGTGGTCATTACCTGCTCGATTAACTTCCTGCGGGTCAGTCTGGTACTTCCTGTCTGTAATCAGACCTGGAGCCCTGTACAGCCCCTTTCTGGTGACCCCAGCTGTAGTACCTTCCTTTTGAAGAGAAGACGAGAGAAATTTGAATCTGACGGGGGAAATCGGTCTCAGACAAACAGTGTTGCAGCAGAGTAACAGTGCAATTGTCACCTTTTTCAATATAAAGTGACTGAAGCAATGTTCAATATTACAGTGTGGAAAAAAATGAAATATAATGGAGGACACGCAAAATGGGACACAAAACCTATTAAGAACTGCTTTCACGTCCGTCCCGACCTCAAAAACCATGGTGCCACCGCTCTATTCTGCGTTTCAGGGTCAGGAGAATTATCTTTAGACTTGTTAGAAATGACGGTGAGAAGGAAAACTCCACAAATCATGTTGATTATCAAATTAATCGACAACAGCGGTCTGTGTGTCGGATTTTCCTCTGTTCGGAAAGGCCCCGCCCCGTTCACTCCCTAATACTGACCGGGATGAAAGTCTTGTTCCTTCTCTCTCTCAAACCTTTTCTCCCTATAAATCTGCTCTCAGGCTTAAATCACTCCCTGCCAAAGCCAAGGAAAAATGGAGGCAGTGAAAATGCAGGGGAAGAGAGAGAGAGAGAGAGTGGGAGAGAAAGGGAGATGAGTTTGTCTTTTCTGCCATCAAACTTCATTACGGCTCGTCAGCAGCCTGAGGATTTGACAGAAGTGCGTTCAGACAGAGAGACAGGGAGATTTATTCATGCGTCTATTCCAGAAGCTTCTCTGTCGTTCTCTCTCCTCGTCTCTCCCTCTTTGTAAATCCACATCCTTCCAGCACTTGGGGTAACAGACGCACCCCCCCCCCCCCTGCATTCGTATTAATTATCATTTCTTTGCGGAACACATGAAACCAGTACAGGCGGCTGGGGGACTGAACCCAGTGTGAAAGCGAGAAGTCGATGTTCGTGATTCGTTGGGAATTGTTGGTAACCTAGGCGCTGGGGATGAGATGTGGGATGTGGACCCTGGACCCCCTTTTGCGGAGCTGGAATCTGGTTCTGACACAAACGCCGCCTGCTTTTAGATTCAGTGACGGCAAATGGGTGTTTACAGCTGGGCACTTAACTGGGACGTGACGGCAGCGTTGTCACCTTCACGGGTCTCTGACACCTCAGCGGCCCGACAGTCTTTAAACAGGAGAGAACGCCCCGCACAGCGTCGCCCCATATTCACTGCACCAATCATCTGCTTCTGCTAATGCCACAGGTGCTGCTACTGTTAGCATTACTCTACTCTGGCTACTATTACTCCGGGTTCGAGTGTGCTTGCAATCTTAGTAAAACTCTGTCTATTACTGCTACTAAAAGCACCATTACTGCTGGTACGAGTGTGAACTCCCAGTGTTCCTCCTACTCCGACTACTGCCACTACTTCTGGTACAAATGTGCTACTACTCTTAGTCTAACGACGACTGAAAATACTGCAGTAATGCGTATTATTGGTGCCGCTACCTCTGCTGTCAGTATCGCCGTGATGCTATTATTACAACAGCCACCTGTAAAAATTATGGAGACACATTCAGATTTGATTTTTGTGATATTTATCCTTCGGTAATATGTACAAACACGAAACTGATTGCATGTGCAGTGCCTATGATGACATGATTGATTGTGCTAGAATTGTTTCGGAATCCCCTCGGGTCTGTAAGCATTTAGAGCCAGACTCCTCGATCACGTTAGTGCAGATAGCAGTCAATCTCTGTTTAACCCTTTGACTCCCAGCCTGTACAAAACCAAATGCAACTGCTCTGGGCTAGTTCATGAAGACCAGATATGCTGAAAGTTTTTATTAAATTTTGAATTAACCATAGCATTTTATGGCATGAAACAGGAAAATTTAAATGTTGCTCATACATTTCAACACCGGTTGGATGCATTTATTTACAGCAAAGGGCAATAGATTTTACATATAGACGGCAAATATTCAGAGATGCTTCTTTGGAGTTGAATTTAAATCTTTGCAGAAGACCTTGATGAGTACAGTCTGGTGTGTAACTGCATTGGAATGAAAGCTGCACCCACACCGACTCTTTCTGGATAAGATTGAGAAAAGAAAAAACGCAGAAAAGTCCGTTTTCAGGCAGAGGACACGACCAAGGGTTCAGCATGTTTTTTGCTTACAGACTTTCTCTTGTAATGAGCGAGGCGGCCATGTTGTCATGTTTTCTTCGTGTATCTAATCAACCTCCCACACGGAACGTGCACCAGTGTGTATACGACCACAGGCAGTGAGGGTGCGGCGTCTCGCTCTTCTGAAATCGACTGGTTCATCAGGAGAAACATTGGGAGTGATCTTGCTTCCGATAGCTGCGGAAGCTCATAGCGGTTTTCCTTTAAAACTGAAATCTTGAGGAAAAATAAATAAATTACCGCGCGTATCTGTCCTCGCGTACGCGAGCGCGTCGGTTGCACACTCGAGCCGCCGGTGCACTATCCCTAATCCCCGTCCCGCTCGAGCGTTTAGCGTCCTGCCACGTGTCGGCGCGCATCCATTAAATAATTAAGACCCTCGCCGGGAGCCGGACTCGCAAAACGGAAGCCCTCCTTGGGTAGGGCGCCTGCTGTGTATTTCCCAGGAGTCTGTGCACCGCGATTAGCCTCCGGTCTCCTCAAAGCGGTTTGTGTTTTTACTCTTTTCTTCCTGGTTTCCCTGGAGGAGCGAGCGCAATTGAATATGATATTAAGCTCGCTGCGCCGCGCGCTTCACAGGCCAGAGCAGTAGAGTTCAGAGCCGCGGGTTCGCCTCGCGTGTTGTCACGCGTACAGTTCGAGGGAGCCGCAGATGTTCTGCGGTTGACTCGTTTAGCTTTTTCTCGCAGGGTCACTATGGCAATATGCTTATGTTTTCGGCGCTTGTGCAGACACATTGAAGAGTTTGCTAAAGCCGGCACTGAAGCTGAGCGCCCAGTCACAGCTCACTGATCCTTTTCTATTCGCTTCATAGCTGTACTTCGCGCTAGAAGTCCTTCTTCGAGGCCCCACAACGGGAAACTGCTGGGATTATCGGGGCGGAGGGAGTTGTTGCCCCCCCACAGCAATTTAACACATCTTTCCCCCTCTCTTATTTTGTCTTTTCATATCCTGCATTTAGACTTCACCTCACCGGCCTCGGCACAGGATGTATGTTGTACAATAATTAAACACCAAAGAGAATGCGTTTGAATTTAACCTCTATAAAGTGCTGGGCTGGTCCACCTTCTGACTGGAGAGGGGCGGGGGAGACTTAATAACAGTGCTCATAACTAAAAACAAACAGTTAGATTTTCACGAGGTCTGCAGCGAGCCTGTGCAGTGCTTTCCCTCGCCCGCTGTTCTGGTTATGCAGTTAGTTTTAACAAGCCCTCATCTCGGCTCCTTCGCCTCCGCTGTCGCCGGGGCGGTGCTGCCCAAACTCTCGGCTCGGCCCGCGTGTGGGTCCTCGGTCCTCCTCTCAGCGCTGGAGGACTCTGGGCCTTTGGCTGTGGACTGGCGGTTTCCGTGGCGATGGAGACATGCCTTTGAGCTCTGACAGCAGCTCAGACCTCTGGACTCAGGCAACTCCTGATTGGCTGCTTCAGGTCTTCCTCTGGGGCTGCCTGTCTAAAGTTTAGGGATTCCAGGGGTCCTGATGTCAAAACAGATTTTTTTTCTGCCTTTTAGTTTAGTTTATTTTGTTCTTGTTACTAGGCATTTTCAGTCGAGATTTTACGCTTCCAAATGAAATAAACCTTTTGTTTCCTTTCTTTGTCTTTCAGTTCAGTTTTGCAAAGTGGAGTTCATTCTATCGTCTGTAGGCTTCACTTTCGATAAAACCGCAACCGCAGACCTCATTTCGCCACTATTGGGCTGGCTATTTTCCATCAAATTTCACTTACATTGCTGTAAATTCTACTGAAATTATTACGACACCACACTACGTAACTACCATTACGACAATGGTCAAAAATAAAAGGAAGAATTTTTATTGTGGCACCATGTTACTCCAAATTGAAATGGCCACGTTTAAATCTCTTTTAAACACTCATGACTGAGCAGTATTGGCGTTATAAGTCTCAATATTAGGTAGAGTTTTTGTTGCTTGAGCTAATTTTGGGAGGTTTTAAGAGCAGACTTTAGACTTTAGCAGATTTTAGTGCTGGAAACCCATTCAGTCATTGAGTATCTGGAGTGTTAGAAAAGGGAAAATGGAGGCCTGGTTGGGCTGAATGGTCTGTTCTCGCCACTCGTGTTATGTTCTGCTGTGTTAATTTTGTCTGCGTCGTGTGGTTCACGAATGCGGCTGTAATCTGAACAAGAGATGAGGGTCATCTAACCGCCTCTGACACAGGACCCCTCGACATGCTGAAGTGGTTCTTGGGCGCCTCATTAAAACCAAGGTCACCGTTGTCTCAGGAAAGAGCACAAAAGCTGCCCAGTCATTCAAACGAACTTGAGCCGTCCGGCGGGAAATTATCGTACGCGTGCCTTTGTCGAGTCTGACTTTCTGCTCCTCGGCCCCTGTCGTTTAACCACTGAGATCATTTTACCGCCCGGTTTTCTCATCTGGATTTGTTGATTTATGGACAAGACGTGTAATTCCTCCTTTCCAATTCTGTAAACATTTTATTGAGTTTAGTGAAGCTTCATTCGTACCAGTGTTGTTGTGGTCCGGTCATGAAGGAGTACGCTTTGGTAACTGTCCCAGGTGCATGAGTTGGCCTATTTGACAGAAGTACAAAACATTTGTTCCTGAAAATTCTATGTAAGTTTGAATTTTTTCCTATTTGTTGGCTAAGAGATGATATACACTTTAATTCCTTGAGTATTTGGGGACACTACAGTCAGTACAATGTTAAAAAAAAAAATCTCTGCTCTAATTTTCAGGTGCTGACAGATGATTTAATTCCTGTCAGCCATTTTGGAGTTGAAAACATTGTCATACAGAGTCACTCGAGGGACAGTATCAGGGTCCTTCTGATGCTACTCTTGCTCTGTGAATCTGGGACATTACCCTCTCTGTCCAGGAATAATATGCTTGAAAGGGCTGAATATGTTGTCTCAGGACGGTGAAGTCATTACTGGCATTAACCTCATCACCTCAGGGTATACAGTAGAATGCTAAGAGGTTTTAAATAAACTGTTAAGGGCCTTTCACACGGGAGACTTGGTTACGCAGGAAAGGCGCGACAAAACGCGCGCGGCTTTTAAGAGCGGCGCGAAAAGGAGAAGCGTTAAAACTTCGCTTTGACGGCGTTCCATCTTAAATCCAGCGAACTTGGCACTTAAACGCGGTGAAGGAGACACGGGGTTTAAAGACTCGCGTCTAGCGCATGACATCATTGACAAATAATTAAAAAAAGACGCGCCGAAAAACGGACACGTCTCCTGTGTGAGCGGCCCCTTGGAGCACACGCTCTCCCTGTGAGAATCATATGTACTCTGTTAGAGTTGAACTCACTCTGAAAAATCAGGCTAAATGAAAATGTCTGAATCTTTAAAGAAACACCCAAGCCCTTTACTCCAGGTGTACAGTTGGGCTAAAATGATGCAAAGCATTCACAAAAGGCACCATTCAACTAATTGCACATTCAGCCTTAACTACCCGCTAAAGGTGTGTGTGTGTGTGTGTGCGTATTTGTGTATGTATGTATGTATGTATGTGTATATATATGTATATATAATAAAAAAACTGTTTACCTACGGAGTTGAAAGCAAACAGGGCCTTGGATTATTTCGCTCAATGAGAGGTCATTATCCACACTTACGTACGTGTATATTATCTTTGGGGGTTTTTTTTTCGTTCTTTGCAGTGCATTAAATGTCTTTAATAAACATGTTTACAATGTATGCGAAGTCATAAAAAAATTTATGACAGCTGTGATGAACAAAGCGAAGAGACTGCGAGGCTATTCATTAGTTATTATGAATTGCACCATAGATCTTGTGTTAATGGCTGTAATAAACACATAATATGTCACTGCGAGACACAATTAGACGAGATGTTTCATCGTTTCAATATTTATTAATGGTAGTCAGGGCCGATGATGAATATGCAAAGCGTGCCCAGCGTTTGACTCTTATTTACGGCGTGGGAGTGCGGCGTGTACAGATGGTCTGTGAGAGATGCTTCATTGTGGTATTATTAGTGTGCGTGTGTGTGTGTGTGTGTGTCTGTACATGGACCTGTCACCCACACCTATTGACTGGCTGTGTTTTGCGCCGTCATTCCTGTAAATTAAACACAAGAATTTCATGCTGCCGTACGACCTCTCTCTGCGCGCTCCAGTCGCCGGGGATAGCTTTGACCCCGCGCAGGTTTAATTGAAGCAGTTCTTTAGCGCAGTTAGCCGTGGGTGGGGTGATAGCGGGACTGGAATAATAGCCGTCCCGGAAGGTTTGCCCCTCAGGCCTCGGCCGGCCCTGGAGCCTGCTGGGCGGCAGTGTTTCTAATTATACCTGCAGAACTGTCTCCCGCCTCACACCTGCGGACTGAGCTGCGCCAACTCATCCAGTCTTTAATCAAGAGCCGCTGATGGCGCTGATCTTCATTTTGATGGCTATTTGTGTGTCCCCCCCACGTGCCTGTGTTCCACACACTCCGGTATGTCCCCACATTCCTGTGACCCCCACACACCTGTATGTCCCCCACACACACCTGTGTGTCCCACGTATGCTCACAAACCTGACGGTTCCACTCTCTTATTGTGCTCTGTGACCTCAGTAGATTTAATGATGGACAAGTAATGAGGACCAGCACGTGCTTACAGTATTTCACAAGCGCTCAGGCTCGTACTTAAGCACGCTCGTGCACGTCAAAACAAGCGGTTATATATTCTTCACCAATTAGCACATGCACTCATACAGAGCGCGCGCGCGCGCGCACACACACACACACACACACACACACACTCTGATAGCTGGCTTCACCAGTGGATTCTCGTGTCCATCCGCGGTCTCTCCCGCCCGCTCCGTTTATAAACACTCTGCGCCGTTTGAAGTTCGAGCTTCTCTGAGGGGAACCGCAGCTCCCTCCCGGCTGGCAAACCTGTCTGTTTTCTACACGAAACCTCTCGCCCCTGCTCCGCAAATCTTACGTTTAATTTAGACCTAATTTTTAAATTCCCCCAAAATATTGATGTGCTTTTAAAAATCAAGAGTTTCTGATAACATTTTTTTAACAGGCTTGAAGTTAACCAATGGAATGAAATATTAAAGACATGTGCCTCGCGGTATTGCAGTGATTTGTTAATCATTAATGACTGGCTCTCGCTGATATCATTAGGCCTTCTGAGAATGCCGACAAGCTTTGTATTCTAATTCCGTAACTGTGCCATTTACATTCAAATCAAAAATGCCGTTTCGTATCGCTTAATTACCAGATTAACCCCTCACTTTGCGAACTCGCGTATTTGTTTATTTAGTTCGTCTTTAACTTCTCTCTGCCGTATTGTGGAAGCGGCGGTCCGTGATAGACTTCATTTCCAGCCGAAGCTGAGTTTAGCTGTAGAGCTTATTGATTTTCCGGAAACAGCAGCAAAAACGCCGTCGTTTCCAGTCCTGCCTGTTTACTTAACAAGTCGCCTTTGTAGTTTGTGCCGGTAAATCTCCTCATTTATTATTCATGTTTGTATTAAAGCTTGCGCGTCAATTAAAATAATATAATTCTTTGTGTATTCATGGTCTTAACAATGAACAATATCGCATTGTTCTCAAGATTAATACGTTGTGTCCACACTATATAAAATTGCGATTATTATTCCTAACATTCCTCATGAAAAATTTAAAGAATAATGTGGGCGTTTTAAAAATGCGAAACGCGCCAGTCTTAAAAATGGCAAGAGTGCGAAATCTATCTGCATTTCGCTCGGAGAGTGTGGAGTTATTTTCATATCACAATTATTATTTTCTTCTAATTAAATCACAGCCCTGGACTTAGTGTACGTTTGTCTTCAAATTTGACACGGGAATTTGTTATAATCTTTCCCCTTCAAAAAGACTTTAGCAGTCACAGAATATAGCGCTTCAGGAAGGGAGTCCAGTGCTGTCATTGGATATCTGTGCTGTAGCTGAACAGAGCGCTTAATTGCAGTAGCAGAGGTTTGGAGTCATAAGTATTTCTTACCCTTTTTATTCAATTGAAATGTTTATAATTACGGTTAATGATCCATCCTTTATCTAAACCTCACCAGAGTTGAGGGGGAACTGCGTCTCCAGCTGACCATGGTAGAAAAGCAGGGACGCGCTGGTTAGCTCACCAATGCGCTGCAGGGCGCACACACCATTTACACACGCGCACTCAGACCTATGGGCCATTTTAAGGGCTCCAGTTAGCCTGACATGCTTGTGTGTGGTCTGAGAGGAAACCCATGCGAATACATGCTAACTTCACACAGAAAGGTCCAGGATTTGATCCCACAACCCTTTCACTGTGGGACAAGCAGCTCAACCAGCTGTGCATTACTGTTGTAACCACTGTCTCCTGCTGATGTCACGGTGGCTGATAGGACTTCAGTTTGTAGTGTTGTGACTTTTTCACTGCTTTGCATCCTTCCTTAGAGCCGGAAGGATGTTTATTTAAATCCGGGGCCTTCCTGTGTGTAGCTTGCATGTTCTCTCTGCGTTCTTGTGTGGGTTTACTCTGCGCATTTAAACTTTCTCCCACAGTCCAAGGACATACGTTAGGCTCATTGTTGACTCTTAATTATAACTGGCTCTGATTGTCGAGACCATCGTCCAGTATTATTCACTGAGCCCAGCGATCGGCGGAATTAGCTTGCCAACTGCTATGTTTGAAAATGAAAGGCACTTTTTAATTTTAATTGTCAGTCAACTTCAAGAACAAAGAGTGATTGAATATCGGCCAGGGTTATAAGAATAGGCGTATAACGAAGTACAAACTTATTGGAACCAAATTGAAAATAAAGTCACCAAATAAAGAAAGTGAAGTTGAGCTCCAGGTTTGGCTGGGAGGATCAGATCTGCCTCAGTGTGGTTTGTTTGCTCTGTGTGAGAACAAGAGACTGAAGGGCGTGTAAATCTCATGAGATTCAGCCGCAGGTTTTCCCACAACAAAGATGGAGGATGGAGACGCGCAACCGGAGAAACTTATCGCAGTAATATCGTATCGTGATAAAACCATATCGTGGTGCCTCTGGCGATTCCCACCCCGAGTAACAAGTAACACGCAGAGCACACGGCAGTATTTCTATTGTCTTTTCAATGACCAAACCTTTTACTGCATTAAGTTACCGATAATCTCATCATACATGTTTAATGTTCACACCACACACGCGGAGGCTTTAAACACCGTTTATGAGAGAGAATTTAGAGAAGTTTGCTCCCTTTTTTAAACATTGGACAAAGGAATAAGAGGAAGCTGCAGTTTGCTTTGATTTAAATAAGACATTCAGAGACTGATGAATATTTAAGCGCAGTTGTAAATATTTTATCATTTGCTTTAAACATTTTGGGCAGAATTCACTTTGGCAGAATTTTATCCAAAAAACAGAAGTGAAGTCCTCTGATGCATGAAATGATTGAATATTAATTAGCCTGGGGGTTTTTTTTTTTAAATAGGACTCAATTTCCCAGGATGCATAGTGTGTCATTTTGACCTTATTATGTCTGTGGCAGTGGGGCTCGCCTAATTAGCTGTTTGCTGTCATCTTTCCATCTCACAACAGCCCAAAACCTCTAACCACACGTTGTGAATTTATATCAGCACTTCCTGACTCTGAGCTGGTAGATGGAGCATTGACGCCTCAGTCTGATGACTGGAAGTGCACCAGACGTAGCCTCTTTTAACCAGGTTGTCCAACTCAGTCCAAGCACACAACTTAAGTTTTAGTCATTTAGAATGGATTGAATTATGTTAATCCGGAGACCTGAGAGACTCTACATTTTTATTTTGGGCTTACTTGGCCTGTTTTGTATTTTGTACACTGTCCTCAGTAAACAACACGCTTTCCTGATTCACAATGATAGTTCCTTCAGACGATTCAATCTCACGTCTCGTCCAGAATTACATGTTAAGTCGTGGCAGTTGACCTTTGGGGCAAGTATGATAACATTAATTATGGATGGCACCTGCGCATATTTATAAAACTTTTCTGCATAACTAAATCTGCTCAGAGTGATTTCGGGACATAATGAATTCCTGCAAATCCTCAAAAAATATTTGGTACAAATGAGCCGTGGAGAAACTACCATTCCAATTTTGAGATACCTGTCAGTATTTTCAAGCTGTTGAGACCTCATTAGGAATGCGGCTCCTTATGAAATATGTGACAGGCATTATATTTTGTTGTCAGCGCTCGAGCATCAAAGTCTGAATGATAGTATTGTGTTGCGCTAGGTGGCTAAATCGAATTGGAAATGCGGCTTAATGCAAATGAACTGGCGTTTGAATGGAAACGGTAAAATAGTGGATCGGAAGAAAAAGCAAAATCTGTCAACTTTGTAGTTCCACTTTTTTACATTTACACTTAATTCAATTATGTCCTCAAATTGATGCAGAAAGCACAAGAGTGTGTGATTGTAACGATACATAATGAATGAATATGAACATTGTGTGTATTATTATAATCAGAGAATAACCACGAACCATCCAAACGACCTTGAACACCCAGGTCATAAGCTACGTTTGAATAGTCAAAAAACTACGTTCCATCGTCAAATTCCTGACCACTTTTCTTTAACCATATGTAAATGTCTCATAACACAGAATATTCCATAATAATAATAAAAACTTGTATCTTTTAAAGGAGGTTGTTTTTTTTCCTATTCCTGGAAGACGTAATTGATGATGTCATCTGGTGCCAGCAATCGTCGTGATTATACGGAGCTCTCATCTGCTCCTCTCCCAAACAATGTCCTTTTACGTTAAAATCGGACCATCTCCCCTCCCGTCGAAAATCCCACCTCTTTACTGGAATGTGTAGTTTGTGTGGCTGGAGCTTTGACATTTCCTGTGTCTGTGAGCTGTGGCTCGGTCCGTACAAGAGAGGGCCCGATCCTCGTCCCAAATCCAGTGCCCTGCGCGGGGAGGGAATGATTTACAGCTATTGTTGCCTTCTGTATCGTCCCAATACACTCAACTCCGCCAAACCGCTATCGGTGAAGCAGCCCTGTCGATACTGGGGGCGTCTGCGAGTGCACCGCTACCCACCGAGCCGACCTGCCAACGACGGGCACATTTCCACTGTAATGAAGCCTCCTGTACCTCAGTAACGTCCTGAAGGGAATTGCCGTTGGAAAAAGGCGTCATTGACATGAGTCGATTTAGAATGCCAAGGTATCCTCATTTTAAGTCTGCCTGGCTTTTTGGCTGCATAAAGTCTTACTTTCAGTTGATGAACTTGTTTTTTTTTTTTTAGGTCTGGAATTTATTTTATGAAAATAGTTTGTATTGTTGTTGGCAGGAGAAGTGATGCGTTTTTTTCATGTTTGAATTCAACAGAACAACAGAATGTTTTAAGCCGAGCGGAATCTTAAACTGGTATGCAGTTGAGGGGCAGAGTGAGTGAAATTGCGAGTGAGTGTGTGAGAGAGTGAGAGTGTGAAGGTCTGTGTATGTGTGTGTCTGAGTGTGTGTGAGAGCTCGCGAGAGACTGAGCGAGTGCATGAGTGAGTCCCCAGATAGCATGACTACATAGAAACAATGTTGATTTTCCATCTGAATCATCAGAATGGTTGACATTGAAATATCAATGCTAAATCAATGTTGAATCACTGTTACAATAGCGATGAAACCTGACGTTGATACAGAGACTTTGAAACCATATTGATTTAAAGTTATATTATAATTGATTGAGCATCAATTCCTGGTTGACAGGGTGATGATACTAATGTTGAAAAGTCATTGAAAGCACATTGATCTATGGTTAGGTTGAAACCCAAACATTGTTTCAATGTTCTTTTTAATTAAATAACATTGAAATACCATTTATCTTTCATTAGAAAATCAACATTGATTCAATGTTAATTGACGGTGCACGTACAACGTTGTTTCAATGTCTTAACATTGACAAAACAATGTTGATTTAATATTGTCTCAATGACTCTTTGATATCAGGGTCTGCATGTATACGTGTGTGTGTGTGTGTGTGTGTGTGTGAGAGAGAGAGAGACGGAGTGAATATGAAGGTGTGTGTGAGTCTGTTAGTGAGTGTGTGACGGCGTGCTAGCGAGAGACTGAGCGAGTATGAGTGAGTCTGCATGTGTGTGTGTGTGTGTGTGTGTGAGAGAGAGAGAGAGAGATGGAGTGAGTGTGAAGGTGTGTGTGAGTCTGTTAGTGAGTGTGTGAGGGAGTGCTAGCGAGAGACTGAGCGAGTATGAGTGAGTCTGCATGTATGTGTGTGGGTGTCTTAGAGACGGAGTGAGTGTCAAGGCATGTATGTGAGTGTGTTAGAGACTGAGCGAGTACATGAATGAGTCTGCGTGCGTGCGTGTGTGTGTGTTTGAGACGGAGTGAGTGTGAAGGCATGTATGTGAGAGAGCCAGAGAGAGCCAGTGAGTGAGTCTGTATCAGTGTGTGTGTGTTTTTGCTGGATTTGACGTAGTAATACGGAGTAATTCTGCACGAGCTGACAGACATGATGACAGGAAATGAGAAACCCATCTCGACTCCCTCTAATCGCTAACGCCTCGAACGCGGCGCAATAAAAGTTGGCGTTACAACCGACTGCGCTCCGTAAATTAGAAAGAAAAAAGAAAAAGGCGGCGGTAACGGAGCCGAACGGCTGGTAAGTCGTCCGCACGCGCTCACTCGTCCTCCCGGCACACGCCCGCGCGGGGAAGATGGATCTGCAGAAGTATCTCTGCTGGCATGTTAATTTCTGCGCCGTCAGTCCTGCCGTGCGGCATCCGCCAGGCGCGTTATTGAGCGAGGACTGTCGTCGGAGTGGTGCGGCTCGGCCCGCGGGATCATGATAAAAGGGGATGCGGGGGCTACGAATCGGTGGACGATATCCCTCCCGCTTCGTGCATGTCGGGGTTCTGTAGCGGTGATGTCGTCATGGAAATCCCAGTGTGGGGGGTGTGTCCAGCGTGAATATGGCACCTTAGTGAGTGTCCCTCAGGCAGTGCAGGCTTTACTGATGACCTCAGCTGAACATACAATACATGTCTCGGCTTTGTTAGAACTATGTTTATATTGAGGATCCTCCATTTTATGTCATCAATGTGCGACGTCATGTTATGCCCTCTGCGCTGCTGCCTATCAGGGGCAGATTTCATGTGGTTATTTGGGGTGAGTCTGGCTTTTAAAATGTTTTTTTTTTTTGTTTGTTTTTTTAATTAATTAATTTATTTTTAGTCCTTGGAGGGCTATCAGCAAATACATTTGTCCAATGATGGAAGATATCAAAATCAGATACTGTTGAAAATCCAACATACCATGTGGAAACTTGTTTAAAAGAGCTCTCTCTCTCTCTCTCTCTCTCTCTCTCTCCCCCCCCCCCCCCCCCCCCGAGTCAGGCAGCCCTGGTACTATGGCTGGGGTTTTAACCTGCCGCGTGGTCAGGCCCTGCTGGACAAGTGGAACCAGATCCCCGACAGCACTGACATCCTGATTACTCACTGCCCCCCGCTGGGTGAGTGCGGCATTGCAGCAGACACACTCGCACACAATCTGTCTATGATTACAGACCAGCATGAAGCTGAATGCTGAGGTCAGACCTCAGGGTGTTAGAAAGACAGATGATATTGTGTGGCCTTTTAAAGTGAGACACTTGTGCACTACATCTCCCAGAATCCCCCTCACAGGAGCAAAGATCCCAATCCACAAGCACAGGAGGCTTAAAAATAATGTGTGTAAAACATCAGCAGAACTATAAACGAGAAGTCTGCCATCTCCTGTGCGCTTGAAGCCCAGGGCTTTTCTGCAGTGGAGAGAAGATGCATTAGTGGAGCTGTAAAGAACGTGATGATGGTGCTAAATTGTTAACAATGACGGAGGCAACGCGACAATGGCTTCCGCAGACTTACGGCCGACTGCTGCGCGTCTGAAGCCATCTGCCTGGTGCACATCTGCCCGTGCGGCGTACCTGTCCCCCTCGCTCCCCGCCGTTACACCTCCGTCTCGCGGCCTCTCTGAAGGCGGGGGCCGTAAAAGCGGCTCGTAAACGCGTGCGGATGTTTGTGTAGCGTTCTCTCCCCCCACCCCCGACTGTCACAGAGCGTAATGCCAAACTCGGGAAACCGCCGAGCGAGCAGTTTTTTTTGTTGTTCGATGCGGGGCTGTTAAAAGTTACGAGTGGGGGGGAGGGGGGGATGGCAGGAGCAGGAGGGATGTAGAAAGTTGGTGTCGGGGGTGTGTGTGTGTGTGTGTGTGTGTGTGTGTGAGTGTGTGTGTGTGTGTGTGTGTGTGTGTGTGTGTGTGTGAGTGTGTGCTCTTGTACAATAAGGACGAGAAAACATATTTGATCTCACGGAGTGGGGACATTATTTGGAGGTGAGGACATTTTCTCCTGTCTTTACAACGACAGGCAAACTGTGACTTCGGTGAGTTTTGGGTTGAGGTTAGAATGAGCGATAGGTTAAGGTTTGAATAAGGGTTTGGCTTAGGCATACAGTGCTTATTGTTAGGATTAGAGAAAAGCTGTTGTGAGGGACAGAGAATGGAAGGCAATGATTTGTTCTCACCAGGATATAATTACAAGAGTGTGTGTGTCTGGGCTCGTGTTGTACTTCAGGGAGAATGTGTGTGAGATACTGTATGCATCTGCGTGTGCGTGTGTGTGTGTGATTGATTCCCGCTATCTCAGCCCAGCTCTAAGCACAATGAATGAGTTCCTCTCTGTTGAGCTTGGCGTTTACGGTGCCTCTTCATTAGCGCGGGACATATGGACGTACCGGGGCTCCGCCGCGGCGCACTAATGCATGCGGCGCTCCGCTGCCGATCTCCGCACCGTAAATCAGAGGCTCTCTTTATGAAACGCTCTCAATCAGAGACGCAGACACACACCGAGCCGCGGGGACGCACAGGCAATACACTCGTCAGCATTTCAACAACCACTGCGCCAGTTCCTGCTCGGCGTAGAACAGGGTGGTCCGCAGCCCTGGCGCCAGTGGGATGCCAATCAGCAACCCATTTAGCCAAAAGAAATCACATGATACGAGTTAGCTGTACAAGTTCCATCACATTTATTGGTTGAGAACTGCTATAGAGAGCAGCAGCAATGCCTCTTGTTCGTCATGTTGAGGTGCACCTCGTAGTAATGTCGTAATTTCCAGTAATTTTAGCGATGATTTAATATTATTAATAGTATTGGCTTGCATGCCAATATATTGGTTTGCAATATATTAACATATCGCAATACAATATGTTGGAATGAAGGAGTAAACTTGTGAAGTTTAGTCGATGTCTCAGAATGAGTTTTCAGACACACACATCTACATTCCCCGCCTGCAGCCAGTAAATATTATTTAAGAGGTAATATATTGGTGCAGTGCCGGAGAGAGCTGTGCACGCCCGATGTGCACTTCCTGTATTATTCATTCTCCGTTCAGCGGCTGCATTGTGAATTGGGCTGCGCGTTTCCAGAGATGAAACATAAATTCTGTGCGGACTCGCTGATTTCTCCAATCCGCTCGGCTCAGGCTGCGCTGAGTGTGTGCTGCATCTGCCTGTTTCTGTGGTGCAGCGGGCAAACCTTCACACAGCCTTCAGAAAACACAGCCTTTGGGAGGTGGATAAGTTTGGGTTAATGGTGTGACTGGAGTTGGGTGGGCGTTTGGGGATACTCGATCGAGCTTTGGGATTGGAGAATGTATGATCAGCGAATCTTTACATTGGCCAATGTGTGGTGATTGGCCGAAGGATGTGATTGGTGGAAATTAGCGTTGAGTGGCCAGTGGAGATTCAGAGCTTCTCGGTTGGTTAAGAGTCGGTGATGAATGGAGGCTGGTTACACCAGGTTTGATGACCACAAAGAAAACTATTCTTGATGTTTGGTTTAAAACCAAACTTCTCTTGAAATCTGTGAGGCTCTAGTTATCGTAACTTCCTTTTCCTTGAAAAATGTTCTGCAAGTTTAAAAAGAAAAAGGCCTCAATAGGAATTTTGAATGACAGAAATTTGGAATAAATCACTATGGAATAAAATTTAGATGCATTCTGGCCCATGTTAATGTTCCCGCCTGCGAGCGTTTGTCTGTCCATCCCTCCTAAATGTACAGCGTGCGTGCACTACACGTGTGTTCTTATTTCACCTTTGTCGACTTATTATTCCATCTAATTATCATTTTCTGTTTGGTCTGTATATTTTCAATGAAAAATTCCATGAAATATGTTCACAAAAACAAAAAATTTTGGGTGCTGGCGGCTCGGCGTGATTGGTGAGGCTCGCTAACAGCCGTCCCTGATTGGTCCCTCAGGGTTCCTGGACTGGGTCCCGCGGAAGATGCAGCGGGTGGGGTGCGTGGAGCTCCTGAACACGGTGCAGAGGAGGGTGCAGCCCAAACTGCACGTTTTCGGACACATCCACGAAGGTACGCCCCCCCGCTCCCCCCCCCCCCCGCGCTTGGGCTCTCAGTTTTACCGTCCTCTTCAATCTCCACTGACAGCTACCTCCGACTCAGCAGGAACGGCCAAAACAGCATTTTATATGGCGCCTCTCAAACAATTCAAATAACGTCTCTGGGTTTGGGGGGGTGATGGGCCCTCGGTTCGGCGCTGGTGTAGAGAGCCTCGCCACGTCGGTTCGGCGCTGGTGTAGAGAGCCTCGCCTCGCGTTTTTACTGTAAAGTGCCCAGAAATCATGAAAGCCGTGATATAAATGCAGTTTATCTTCCATACGCCTGGAGGACCTCAGACTGCAGCACTTGAGTCTGAGCGGTTTGAGAGTCCGGGCGCCAGTAAATATTAGGCTTTGGAAATTGCGGCCATTTTAAGGGATGCTGAAGGGGTTGCAGTTTATTCACAATTTAAACCACGGAGTAAAAACCTTTTTCGGTCACTTGGCTGTGAGTTGGATTCTAGGGCCCAGCCGCTGCTGTGAGCTGACAAACGTGTGTTAGCACAGTGCTACTGACGGAAGCGTTTCCCATCGGGGGGGCTGAGTTTAGAGTTATGTGTCTATTCACTGGCAGCAGGACCCTAAGCCCTCTGTGAACAGTGTGGTTCTGGCAGTGATTTACAAAAGGCAGAAATGTTGCCTTCGCACCGTTACACGTATCGTAACTCCAATGGCTGTTCGCATGACCGGTTCAACAAAGTCAAAATTCCTGGTGTGAAAATACAATTTTTTGTATGATATTCAAGTTCCTACGTTGTGGTGTTTGACCCATCCTGTTCCATGCAATCAACCGTCCTGTAGGTCGTCACTCTGACCTTAACTGAGCACAGTCACCAGTGACAGATCCAGCTGAACTGATTACTGCAATCGTGTGTGAGATTAAGGTTTGAGTGAAAATCAACAGGATGTTGGTTCTCCAGGTATTAGGTGCATCTCCATTGCTTGTGAAGTATGTTGTCAAACTGCAGTGGTCAGGAGTGCTTTCGTTCGCAGTAATATTCATGTGTTTACGGTTTACGGCTGTAATATTTGTTGCTAGCTTTCAGAATAGCAGTATTCGAAATATATTTTTAGTTGTGTTGCATGCTCGTGTTTGCTCTCTCGTTAACACTAACTTTTTTGACCTTGCTAAACGGTAAGTGCACTCAGCACTGCCATGAGGCGTCTATATTTCCTTATTTGTGTCCAAACAAGATTGTTTGAAAGCTTGCCATGTCAGGACTGTTATTTTCAACACTTGGAGATGGGAGCTGCTTATCAGCACTTAAAGGCTACACAAGTGGCACTGAAAATGGTGTGAATATTGTGGAGATCCAGCTGTTTACAGAACACACACGCACCTGAGTGTTTATCCTCTGTCTCCTCTGGATAGGCTATGGCGTGATGACGGACGGAGTTACGACTTTCGTCAATGCATCTGCCTGCACGGTCAACTTCCAGCCAATGAACGCCCCCATAGTCTTTGACCTGCCCACCCCCAGGAACACATGACTGAGCAGGCCCCGCCCCCGCTGTCTCAGTGGGTGTGGCCCAGGTGGGTTTGTAAATATGTAGAGATCTGACTGACCGTCTGTCTCGGTGCCAAGAGACGCCCGCGGTTCTTTCAGAGTGAGTAGTTCTCCACGTGTAGTTTTTTTTTTTTGTGTGTGTGTTGTCCTATTTATTGCTCATTTCGAACGAGAAGAGACTCGTCTGAACGTGGCGTCCCGCCGGTGGGACGCAAGATTCTTCCATCTGTGGTTTCTCTGCACTTCAGTCGGCTGACAATCTCTCCTGACCGTCCCCAAGAACGAAGGAAGATGCTCTTTCATGGGGGAAAAAAATGCAACTTTTTTTTGTTTTTGAAACTTAAGGGTTTTTCGCCGTCGATCAGAAATGCATCTTTTGGTGTTTTGAGTACGTGTCATCATCTGCGATGGACTGCATCTCCCAGCATGCCCTTGTCCCTTCACATTCAGGAACTCTCACCTTCTGGAACATTCTGCTGATTCCATGATTGTGCCAGCTGTGTTCAGGCTGTAGCGTTCGCCCCTCCCTCACTGCAGATCTCTCTATTGTCCCGTAACGCTGGAGTTCAGGTGCTCAGGTTAACAGGAAGCCATTACCGTGCGGGACTCAGATCGAAATCAAACGCTGAACACACCAGTACGGATGCACGAAGGCATTTGGAATTGAGATGGGCCATCATCTGACTACGAGGCTGACTTTCCCATGCCTAATAAACTCACTCTCCCATAATTCACTCAAGCTGCCCACAGGCTCATTTCTAGGTTGTTGGTTTTCTTCTGTTTAAAAAAAAAAGAAAAAAAAGTCACTCCAGTCGGGTGTTTGTCTTTATTTTGGCTCTATTGATTGGTTGTCAAAAAATTCAAATGTCCGTGAAGTGCAGATGGTTTTATGCAATGGAGTGTTTTCCTCTAATTTCTTTCGGATTTCCTGATCCTGTTCTTTATTTCAGATTTATTTGAGCTTTCTGTATCAACTCCTGAGTTTAGCTTCTTGATTTGCTTTGTCTGTTATTGGTGTGAAAATGACAAGTGTTACTGAGGCTGTTGATTTTAAATTTGAAATATATCTATCTCTCTCACACACACACACACGCACACGCAAACCTACAGAAGGCCTTTGGGCCTTAGAGAATTCATTAATTCAATAATCTGTCTCCTTTACACACAAAAGGAAAGTTAAAATTATTGTTGGTGCTGATGCGAGTAAAAGTGATGCTTTTGAGAAGTTAGAGTTGATTTTAACACCTCTTACAGAACACAGTGAAAGTGTCTCTCATACGCAGCTTTGAGTTCCGGAGGAGCAGAAAATATTATCCAGAATTAAAAATGTAATACAGCAAAATCATTTGTTCGATTTTAATTGCATTCTGAGGGTTTAATTAAAATCACATTTTGCTCGAGATATCACCAGTTCTTGTAATTGAAAGACAAATACAATAAATGCTGAACATTTTTCAAGTAAGGCAGCACTGTAAGCAGATTTTTTAAATCAAGTAATAGTAATTGCGTTGGCTGGCAGTACGATTTTTGCACACGATTAAGTGTCGAGATGAAACGGTGTTTGTGGCGCTGCTTAAGGGAGATGCTCAAGAACCAGTCATCTCTCGGAACTCAAGCGTCAGTCGCTCTGTGTGTTGGAAGCGCGCGAAGAACATGCTGGACTTTAATGTGCCCGATATCGCGCTCTAAATTTATTACAGCCTTGTGGCTTCGAATTGTTCCATGATCGTGTAAGATATATTTTCATTAATAGTTTTATTTGCAAAGGATTAAAAATTATTGTCGAAGTAGGAATGCAAATTTATTTATTTATTATTATTATTTTTTTGGACGACTGTGCTTGTTTTCAGGCGTTCACAGCAGTCGTCGCGGCCCGTCAGTGAGCGCGCTTTCAGCGATATGATGTATCGCTAATCCAAGGGAATGGGGCTGCGTAAATGTCGGGTCTCAGTGCGTCTCTCCTAATGGTTCCCCTCAGCGCGTCTCTGACAGCGTAATTGAAAGACTGCGAGGAAGCAGCTCGATTGGCGACCTTGACACGTTCTTAAATGAAATTTAGGGCGGTGTGTCTACCCCAGCCGTCTGCTCTAAAACTGTCAGTCAGCTGCTCTCCGTTTTACGCACAATCGCGAGTGGCGGGAGGGACCGAACCGGGGGTGGGGGTGCTTTTAAAGGTGGGTATTTCACACACACCGCATATGCTACATATCTCACCGCTCACGTCTCTGTGCGCAAGTGTGTGTGCGCATGAGTGTTTGTATGAATTTCAGAGTCAAACATAAAGAAACCCAGGCTGGGATTAATGTTTTTTTTTTCTTTTTGTTTATTTCTTTATAGAGAAATGATAGCCATAATCATTTTTATTTCAATTTGCTTTTGTAAACTTGACGATGTCCGTGTTGAAATGTTTCTCATATTGCTTTCTTTAATGTACTTGACTCGTGCTGTAATTCTCTCGCTGGATCTAAAAAGGTTTGCTGTCGTCCTTGTCGGTTCGTTACTTGGGGCATGCGGTTCTGACTCTCAAGAGCTTCAGATTTTCTTTGACAATCCTCTCCGTGTTGTGTGTTTTGTTGGGGGTTATAATGTTGAAAATGCTTCGTTTCAATAATGTATGATATTTTATCATCTCCTCAGCAAAAAAAAAAAACTCCAGTTTTATTATTGAACTCCGATGTGCTGCATCTGACTTCTCTTTTAATATACCGAGCCTTTCATGAAATTCAATCCTTTTTTTTTCCAAAATATTATTTACGCAGATTAAACCTTGTGCGAAAAAGGGCGTCTCCTGTTGTGTTCTCTCTTCCATTTTGTGTAAAATGTGTGTGTACCCTTCGCTCAATTCTCATGACTCCGCAAAAACTTGTGGGGGGGGGGAAATAAAGTGAGGACCCATATTTCATTTGAAGATTCCACATTCTGATAGAAGTTAATTTAGCATCTTAAAAAATCAGATTTCCTCTCATATGTTGAGCGATTTTCATACTCCTCCACAATTTGTAATAAGAAGCTCCATTTCAGTAATTACTTTAGTAGTCCTGAGGGATGCTGTGTAATTCTTCCCCGATATGCTCCTTATATAGAAAGCCTTCAGTTTGCTGATGTGATGTGTCTCCGTATCGCAGCAGTCTTTGATGTTACAGGTATTCAGGATCCATTCTCTGAGAGCCCTTTTTCTCTGGGTAAAGTCAAGGCATTTTATGTCTGTTCAGCTACTTGTTCAATTTCCATTCATCTGCCTGACGAGAACAGCTCTTTTATGTTGCGTACTATATATATGCATAAATAATCGTGAGCATATTCATAAATAATTATGGAAATAAACTGTTACATCTGGTTGCGTTAAAATTGGCCGCACTTTGTGCAGTGCTCATGATAATAAATGCCACGCACCGCAAATCAGATTGAAAAATCGGTCTGCTTTTGCAACGGAAAAAAAAAAAGGTTTCAGTTTCTCCCGGTCTAGAATTTTCTGCCGCATTCTTTCACTGTTGTTGTGCCACTGGCACAGTGTTTGGGAAGATTTCTCAGTTCCAATCTTCACTCCGCGGGTTTCGCCGTTCTTCCATTGTGCTGACGAGAGCAGCTGTTCACTGGTTGACTTTCCGGATCTCGGCTGCGGCCTGGAGTGTGAGGCTGCTTCGTCCGGTGTAAGGATGTCTAAAACTACACCGGCCTCACATGTCCCCGGCAGGAGCTGAGTCCTCGAGGTTTGGGTGGGTGCCCGTGTCACACAGTAGGCTTTGAATCTCACTATTGGCTGGATTCCACCCAAATTTTTAGTTTTAATTACAGGAGCAACAACCTTCTCATTCAGTCGTTGAAATGTCTGAGTGCGTTGTTGAAGTGTTTAGGTTTTGGGAGTGAAGATAATCTTCCTGTTTGTATCAGAGGGCACACGGGCAGAGAAGAAGAACGGAGGGCGAGAGAAGAGAGTGGTGTGCCTCAAGGGTCAAGTGGCCCAGATTTAAACCGTTGGTGATGCAGCTCATATTCAGCCTAATTCAGAGCCCCACACCAGACAGTGATACTGGAGACTCGGACAGTGTGGCTGAGGACAAACTTTGAGTTCGAAGTCAGACGCTGAAGCGAAATAATCTTTGCTTCCTTGACCTCAAAAACCAGATATCCATGATGCGCTTTAGTACACAACCTAATATAAGCTGATCAGCCATCTAGTAAGTAGGTCCACAACTTCCTCTACAATTGTGTTCATATTCAACATTTTATGCTGAAAGACATTAATTATGCAAGAAATTAAATTTTGCTCTCACATTTTCACCCACATATTGTCTCAGGAATATTATAATGTGCACTCGTGAGAGAGAAAGTGGAAGTCAAATGAATTGCCTAATGAATTTGTTGCATAATTAATGCCTCTCAATATACAGTTTACAAGTGTCTGGAACTTAAAAGCGTCTGTCAGTTTTGCTGCCCCATATTTACATAGTGCACGTCAGTTACATTATCCAGCTACATGAGAACGCTGCAGTAATACTGGCGACGAGGACAAAGGGAGTCATAATTATTTTGGAGTCAGTTAGCACTGAACGTGACTGTCACGCTGTCTGTCACTAATATCTTGTCCCCGTTATATCTACCGGAGGAGTGAAGGCATTTTCACCAAATCACGCATGGTAACTCCCCACTGAGGACAGCTGAACTTGTTGGGTTTTGGAGGTCATCAGGTCAAAGGTCAAGGTCTTGAGCCAGTTGTATGCGGGGGAAGATGATCAATTATTTTGGTATATGAAGATATGGGTGGTGGCGGCATATAAAAATGTCGCCATGTTGTTCTTAATTACTTCTGCACTGGATTTGGTCCCAGTGTAAACAAGGTCAAAGCAACAGGCTGCTTTATTTTCCCAGTATTTACACCCATATATTCTGTTCACCATATTTTGACACTGATGCTCTAGCTATATGTCAGACTGGAGTGAATTTCTGTGTATCCCGCTCTTGTTCAGCGTACCGTCACACCTCGGGATGTTTGGGAGGGGCTGGCGTTGGCGGTACGCGTGAGAGCGATGGAGAGGGAGGGGAGCGGGCCGGTGTGTGTGCTTCACTGCGGCGGGAATCGCGTCTCCGCAGCGCAGCCAGGCGTGTGATGGGCGGGAGGCTAGTTAGCAGATGTTAGCGTAGCGCGGGGGGAGAGTCTCGGTCGGCTGAGCAGCGACGGCGTGTCTCATTAGAGGCATTACTCCGCGGGCACGCTCCTCCCTCCTGAGAGGCCGCGATACTCATCGAAACGAGGGCCGCCCCTGACCTGTGTGTGGAGGCCCGGGCGAGAGGAACCAACCACCTCCGGCGCGGTGTAATTAAGACGCTCTCAGCGCTAATCGCTCTTCGGTGTCAGGAGGTCCCGGCCCTGATTAGTGACGGGTGATTGCGGCTCGTTTTTGAAACAGAAGTTTGCCGTCTTCGCCTCGATGCTCCGCTGACGAGCAGACTCTGTAGCAGCGGTTAATGTACAACTGTGTGTGGCTGTGGCCTCGTTTCTCAAAGCAGGATAATGGCGTTACCTGGATAACCTCTCTGAGTCAAGTGTGGGATTTCCTGATCTGAAGTATTAAACAGTCGTTCTGAGTTTAATCCAGAGCAGTTATCCGGTTAACTCCAGCTCTCAGGGAATCTCGGGTTTAAATCCATCTGAAGTATAGCCTGCTATCGGCTACGCTAGTCAGTGTATCCAGCTATGGCGACCCTAACTCCCATTGTGTTTACTGTTGGCTTTGTAGAGCTCAAGAAAATACTGGGCAGCAAAGTGTTTGAGCAAGAGATGCCACTCCAGTGCAATCACTTCTCTCCAGTGGAGTCATGTGACCACATGACATGATGGGCTGCAGTTTTAGCATTATAAAGTGGGCCAGTGAATTTAACTGGGTGCTCAGAATTAAGGACAGGAAAGGGAAGACCTTGTTTATAATGGAATGTGGACCGTATGGACCGAATTTAAGAGGAGTTTTGAGACTTGAATGATTGCAGATCTGAACTGAATGGAGTAATTTCATTGGTTTGGCTTGTCACCTTACAATCAGAGTGCATTTTGATTAATGGTGCAAACGTCCGTCTGGTTTGCAAATGTTTGGATTAGAGTGTTTATAAAAGTGGCCATATATTTCAGGGGAGCACATCATTTCATTACTTTCCATGTGAAATACGAGTTTCAGTCGCGCTTTCCGGGTTGTTTGATAAAGTTTTGGTCGCACTGCGGAAGAGGTGGAACTTTTGTGGCCAAGTAGGATGGAGATGCTTCCGAAATCATTCATCCCAGAGCTGCAGCATCTCATCTCTGGAGCTCATCTTAGCCCTGTCAGGTGACCAAACGCATTACGCAGAAAAATTTTCCTCCCAAACTTTGCTGCTGGTTTCAGGAAGAAATAGGAGTACAGTACAGTAGAATTGTTAGACACACCCTTCTTAATAATATCAATAATAATAATTATAATAGTCCTAAAACTGAGTCCACTGGATTCTCTGGACTGTTCGAAGATGTCCAGGCAGAACGGCATTCTGTCAGCAGAGACTGAGCAGTGGTTTGTCAGCTGGGCTGAATGTTGCACAGATTATACAGCCGTGATGGAGAGGTTCAGGACGTCCGGGGAAGACTCGGCGCTCTCAGGAAATGTGTAAAGTGTCTGTCTCCTGCTGAAGGTGCTTGTGTGTGTGGATCTGAGACAGAGCAGGGCCTTGTGTAAGTGTGGATAACGATGTCTGGGCTTCCTAAACCCTCCCTTCGCTGAACAGGCTTCCCATCCATTATTCAGTTGGTTTTAATCGCCTAATTTTACACTCCAGGGGCGCCGTGCTTTCTACTGACTCATCGTAAAGATTCGGGTGAATGTGGGTTTTTCCTCAGGAATAATGGTCCTAAAATAAAGAATATTTAACTTTGAATTTTACCTCCAGTAACTCAAAGTGGGTAAAAGAAAAGTGCATGTGGTATTATGGTATGGCAGTGAATACTCACTCACTTTATGCGTGAGGGTGGTAATGTAGTGATGATAGAGCTTCTGTGGGGAATTTAGCTGCAGAATTAGACAGGTTTGTCAATATACGAGAAGCAGTTATAAGTGAAAGTATTTATCCCATTTAGTTATGACATGCCCACTCGACTGGATGGATGTGTACTGTAATCACTGCTGTCTGTCCGTCCACAGTATACTGTTCTCACGCTGCAGGCTGTTCTATTTGGATTCTTTTAATTTTTGTAATGTGGGTCAATGGTAATTTGAAGACGATTCTACTGATTTTAGTGATGATTTCAAAATTTGTCAAATAACGTGGTCTTCATGAAGGCTGCCATTTGGGCATGTTGGCGCACTCTCTGCTACCTTTGTAATTTATCTTCCTATCCCTCCTGTCCGTAACTACTCCTACATCTCAGAAGATCGCAGCGATACTGGCGTCTGCTGCTTTTTATTTGATGAGAGAAGACTGTTGCCATTTTTACTTTGAAATTTTGCAACCCTTTTTCATCGAGGGTTTGAAATGTCACCAGCTCCTTACTGAGGTGTAATATTATTACTGTGTCAAAATGAGAGATTCAAAGTGCAAATGTGAAACAATATTTTTTCTCCCCTCGCAGTTTTCGTCTTTGAACTTTTTGTTTATAAAAGTCCAATTCACTTTTTGGGTGAACAGTGCACTGTCCTGCTCCGTCTAGATATCATGACCAGCCCTGTGGCTGAACTGTAAAATTTTGCGCTTATACTTGCATAGTTTAAGCTGTGGACCCGGATCAGCATTTTAGCTGCGCTGTATTTTAAATTTAGTACATTGTGACTTGTTACTTCTGTTCGTGCCCCGTTGGGAGCGTCGGTGGCCAGGTGATGTGTGCGCTTGAGAAATGTGTCCCAGGTCGGAACAACCAGTGCTGCTCAGGAGGTAATATGAATTATGCGCAGTGGAGTCAATAAGTATTCAAACATCAATACTGCATAACACAGACTGCGATTCCAACATGCGTTCAGAGTATGGATGTAAACCCGAGCAAATAAAACTGACAGTCCATCCTTTAATTAATCGTGCATCCATAGTGTTCAAATGCAGTGCTCTGGATCTCACAGCTAAAGTGACGTCCAAATAGTTACACAGAGTGCAGAACTGCAGCCAGAGAGAAGCTTGCTGTGCCCCGGTTACAGTGCTGTCCTGATGGGCATTAGGAGACATAATGGTGGAAGATGGGTTTTGATGTTTAACTGGCCTCATTAAGCGCACACGTTTATGCTCGCCGGAACTTAACCGGTGCGTGTTGTGTCGTTGAGAGAGCTGCCGATGTCGGGATGGGCTTCCAAGTGGAGGACGGCAGAAATCCTTTTTTTTTTTTTTTCTTTTTAAATTTTATAAATTTGGCATCTCCAATCCCACCCAAATCTGGAATGCCCAATTGGTGAACTATGTACAAGTCTTACTCATATGCGACCCCCTGCTGCCGACTCAGGAGAGTGAAGACAGTTCGCGGCTCTCCTCCGAAGCACGTGCCTGTCAGCCACCGCTTCTTAAACACTCATTGGTTGAATCTTCACAAGTTCAGAATGAGGGCGGAGGAGACATGAACAGCATGAACAGGCTTAGAATCTTCCTGACGAGCATCCATCTGGCCAACAGGAGGCGCTTGAGCAACGAACAAAGCAACTATTATATTCCCTTCCCGACAGTCCCTTCCCAATTTGCAACCCTGTAGCGCAATAGCCAATTGTGCGCCTCTCTGAAAAAGCTGCCGACCACTGCCGGCTGGTACGAGGCGGGGATCGAACCCACAACATAATAGTCACTTCTGATTCGCAATGCAATGCTTTATCGAGTGAGCTATCCTGCAGCTCAGAAATACTTTTTTTGATTCTTTTTTTTTAAATTTAGGAGCGGGAGGATGAAGGCAGGGTTTGATTTGGCCATCGTGTTTATCGAATATCAATGCAGCGTAAAATTCCCACAGAATTTTCCCTCAGAATTTCCCTCAGATTCCCTCACACTGAATTTATGATATGATTGGTTTCTAATGCAATTCTAGACATGAGAAGTGTACTACTTTGTCTTGCTATGGACTAATGAATTTTTATCATTTTGGCCACAAGTGAAGCGACCCTGGAAACCATTCCTGGCGAAAATTGATTTTACGGCGAAATTTCCCCAAAGTATTCAACTTTCATGCCTTTTTTTTTTTTCCCTCCTTCTTTTTTGCTCATGACTGGTAAATTCTCCAGTTTAAAAATTTTTAATCTACTTTGCTATTAATTAGCCGTTCTGGAAAAAAGGGCTTTCTTTTGCAGTTCTTTTAAAAGCAGAAGACGCATATTAAAGAGGTTTCCTGCTGTTACAGCGCTGCTTCCAAATGAATGACTCATAATTAGGCGTGAAATCAAGGCTTGTAAAATATTTTATGTTTGAGTACGTCCTGTCCACCACTAATGAGAATCTGCTGGCCTCTAAACTAATTTTGTACTAAAAATAATTTGCTAATCAATGTAAAACCGCACGTAATGAGTTTTTAACACCCTCGCGACACAGTGGACAGTAACACAGTCAGCGAGTGAATGACCTTGTTGGCTGATTTGTGCAATAACTCCTCTGCTCATGAGTTTGGTAGATGTGCGCTTTTTTCTCTACGCTGTGACAGACCATATTATACCGACTTAACAATTAGACACATCTCAACTGTGTCACGCTTTACGAAGTTTCCATTTTGAGCCTTTAATTGCGAGTTGGACTCTGTTTCAGGTAACAGGGAGCGAGGGAACTTGCCTCAGTGCCCAGAATCGAATCAAATTAAATTGTAGTTATATATAGCGCATTTCACTAAGGATTTTAACTGTGGTCTTTTCAGAGAACCCAGGCCTCATGACCCTCATGACAGAGTGCGGAGAAGCGGTGTCACGGGGGAAAAAGCCCAGGTGAACGCAAGTATAATGAGCCACTGAGAGGTAAATGGCTCTGGCTGAGTCTCCGCTTTTTCCGGAAGGAATCTGCTTGCACACATCCTACCTTGGTTGATTGTGGCCAAAAGAATGCTGACACGACCCTGGTTTGGGCTTGTTTTGCATGGTTTGGGCTTGGTGACTTACAAAACCCAAAACCAGTGAAGTTGGCATGTTATGTAAATCGTAGATAAAAACAGAATACAAGGATTTGCAAATCCTCTCCAACTTATATTCAATTGAATACATTGCAAAGACAAGATGTTCAATGTTCAAACTGAGAAACTATTTTTTTGCAAATAATCATTAACTTAGAATTTAAAGGCAGCAACACATTGCAAAAAAGTTGGCACAGGGGCCTTTTTACCACTGTGTAATTTCGACTTTCCTTTTAACGACACTCAGTAAACGTTTGGGAACTGAGGAGACCAATTTTTGAAGCTTTTCAGGTGGAACTCTTTCCCATTCTTGCTTGATGTACAGCTTAAGTTGTTCAACAGTCCGGGGTCTCCGTTGTCGTATTTTACGCTTCATAATGCGCCACACATTTTCAATGGGAGTCAGGTCTGGACTACAGGCAGGCCAGTCTAGTACCCGCACTCTTACTACGGAGCCATGCTGTTGTGACACGTGCAGAATGTGGCTTGGCATTGTCTTGCTGAAATAAGCAGGGGCGTCCAGGAAAAAGATGTTGCTTGGATGGCACCATATGTTGCTCCAAAACCTGTATGTACCCTTCAGCATTAATGGTGCCTTCACATATGTGTAAGTTGCCCATAACTTGGGCACTAATACACCCCGATACCATCACAGATGCTGGTTTTTGAACTTTGCGCCTATAACAGTCCGGATGGTTCTTTTCCTCTTTGGTCCGGAGGACAGGACGTCCACAGTTTCCAAAAACAATTTGAAATGTGGACTCGTCAGACCACAGAACACTTTTCCACTTTGCATCAGTCCATCTTAGATGAGCTTGGGCCCAGCGAAGCCGGCGGCGTTTCTGGGTGCTGTTGATAAATGGCTTTCGCTTTGCATTGTAGAGTTTTAACTTGCACTTGCAGATGCAGCGATGAACTGTAGTTACCGACAGTGGTTTTCTGAAGTGTTCCTGAGCCCATGTGGTGATGTCCTTTACACACTGATGTCGGTTTTTGATGCAGTACCGCTTGAGGGATCGAAGGTCACGGGCATTCGATGTTGGTTTTCGGCCTTGTCGCTTACGTGCAGTGATTTCTCCAGATTCTCTGAACCTTTTGACGATATTACGGACCGTAGATGATGAAATCCCAAATTTCTTGCAATCGCTCATTGAGGAATGTTGTTTTAAAACTGTTCGACAATCAGCTTACGCATTTATTCACTAAGTGGTGACCCTCGCCCCATCCTTGTTTGTGAATGACTGAGCATTTCAGGGAAGCTGCTTTTATACCCAATCATGGCATCCACCTGTTTCCATTTAGCCCGTTCACCTGTGGGATGTTCCAAATAAGTGTTTGATGAGTATTCCTCAACTCTCTGTCTTTTTTGCCACTTGTGCCAGCTTTTTTGAAACATGTTGCAGGCATCAAATTCCAAAGGAGCTAATATTTGCAAAAAATTACTAAGTTTGCCTGTTCGAACATTAAGTAACTTGTCCTTGCAGTGTATTCAATTGAATATCGGTTGAAAAGGATTTGCAAATCATTGTATTCTGTTTTTATTTACGATTTACACAACGTGCCAACTTCACTGGTTTTGGGATTTGTAGTTTGTCCCAAGGAAGATCTTACTGTAACTGAGTACAATTCTATTCTAGATTATTCTGTGCTTCAAACGGTTTCCTGTTTTTGAGTGACGAACAAAAGCATTTTGCTGTATGACAGCACTGTGGGACCAGCTTGCCCTGTGGCTCTTGCATGTTAACAGGTGGTCGGTTCGAGGTCGATGCCGCGGTCGTGGTGCGTGGCATCGCCCAGCCCTCACCAGATGGTCGCAACATCGGTTTATTGCAGCTAACCTGACGCTGGCCACGCCCCTGCTGTTTGTGTCTTGTGTCCAGCGGGGCCAGCCCTCTTACTCTGTCCCCACCCAGTCCCCCAGCCTCTCATCGCCATTGGTTGATGAACCTTGAACCGCCCCACCTGGCATTATACCACCCTGCACAGCCGGGGTAAGGCAAGGTTTCCCTGTGACAGTTTGTACATGTGTAGAAACGGCATGAGTTCAAAGCTGTTGCCGCAGTTACCAGCGCGGGGCGGCTCAGACGAGCTGGGCGGAGCGCCCCTCTAATGGGACATGCCCACTGAACCCACCTGGCATCTCCACCTGCCAGCGGTGACAATATGGGCACTGTTGCATCTCACTGTGGGGGTCAGTCGGTCAAATCCTGCCATTTTGCCACATTTATGCTGGAGAAAGACGGTCTGAGATAATCAACGGAAAAGCTGCTTATTTTACAGCAACTTGGAAGACATTGAAAATCTGTTGCTTGTCCATTATCAGTCAGACTTTGGAATGAATTAACTTCTGACTTCATGAATTAGTCGCACTGTGTTTCATCAAGCAAACTGCAGTAGTTTTGAGTTGGATTTCAGGCTTTCTTCCCTACAATATACTGAAGTATTTTGACACCCTGGCTGAACACGGGTCAGTTTTCTTTGCCCACGGAAAAAGGAAGTTCATTGTAGATCAGTGCCCTTACTATTGGGGGTTTAAGGAAAAGGGGGGCCTCTGTTTTAACAAAGCGTATCGAGTCATTAAAAAAAAATTGGCTTCAGCATTCAATTTTTTAGGGAAGCAGTATGTCCCAGTTTGTCATGTATATAAATCATATTCTCCATTGACTCAGGTCCATGAATGTAATCCATCAATATGGAGCCGATGGAAATTGCCAAGAGAGGTTCAACACTTATGACAGAGGTACAATTTTTCTAGAACTTTCTAGAAACGTCAGCCTTTCACCTTCCTTCAGCTGGTAGGTCAGCTCCGGAGAAGATGAACTCCTGCCGAGGAAGCGCTTTCTCTATATTTAGCGCCACAGTGCCAGCTTGGCGTTACGCAAGGCCATTGTGTTCCTCTGCATGAAAAAAAGATACTTCCTTGAGAATTATGTAACCTCTGTGGAGATGAAGGCAGTGCTCAGATGCCTTGGATGTGTTCAAGGGAGAATTAAACCAAAAAAAACAAGTGTTTGCCACTAACATGGCAATACCCCCCGCCGCCTCAATTTTATGTGTCCGGACGGACGGCCGTACGGACAGACAGACGGAGCCCAATGCTATTTTTCCCGCTTCACACTAATCGAGCGGCGGGGGATAATAAAACAATTTATCTCTGTGCCTTACCTCATCTAAACAGGAAGTACCTCTGCGACCAAGGCTCAACTTCCTGCTGCTCGAGTTTACTCCGTTTCAGTGCGAGAACACTAGTGTGTGACTTGACTTAATGGCCCAATAATCTCCTGCTCTGGTCATTGAAGTCACAGTATAGCAGAGCGATTCTCGTGTCAACTGAACGCCCGGGAGATGTGCACTCGAGCTGCCCTTGACCTAGATCGAAGCTGGTAATGACCTCGTCCGTGGCCGCGATTTCATGACGATACCCAAACGCTTCTGGGTAATTTCCAAATCTTGACAGGGATAGATAGACAGGCAAAACTGTCGACCTTGATTTGAGCGACCATGCAGGCGCCTTATGTGGTTTCTTGATTGAAACTTAGGGCAGTGTAACTTAAAAACAAATACTTAAAATTTGCGCCGAGGCCTGCTGTTCTCCTGTTGTACATAAAGTTAAAGTACCGTTGTGTTTTTCGCCGTCTCCCTGCGGGCCTTTGGATGCAAAACAAGTGACCCCATTAAGGAGAGGGTGAAATCTGCTGGTGCCTCGACACACTAGTTTACCGGCAGAACAAAGGAAAGAAGAACACCCTGTTGTTACCTCCGGGGGCGACGTGCTCTACGGACCTCGCCACAGCTCAGCTGTTGCCATGGTGAAAACCCAAGTGCGTCAGTTTGAGGGGCTGCTTTGTTCGCCTACCTTCGCCGAAAATTATTCGTAATTAACAGGGCTACTCTGGAGATTATTTTCTGGGCAAACGTTTTAATTAAAAATTTGTTCTCTCTGTCGTTGTGAATGATATTTTGGCAGTTGGCGCCAATATCCTCTGCCGGTGTCCTCGAACGGAGCTTGGAAGCGCTCCAAGATTTCGCCGCCGGAAATAAGGAGCCATTTCGGCTCAAACTGTCATGCTCCTCTCAAAACAGGAGAATGTGGCTCTGCTCCCTGGAAGTGTCAGAGACATACTTCTAGTTTCCGTTCCTGGGCTCGTGGACACACACTGGCTTTTACATGTAAAGAAGGATGGAGAGAGTAGGAGAGCTGGAGAGAGATACTGGCCCCCTCTGCTTTTATTCGGTGTCATGACCTGGGTGGGGTTAGATGTTCGATTTAAAAGGGGGGGCTTTGACTGCTGCTGCCCATCCTTTTTTTTCTGGAAGCTTCTCTTGTGATTTAATACAAACCTCATGGTTAGGAACTGGAGCTGGAAACATTTTTGTTTTTAAATCTATTTCCTTGTTTTGAGGGTTGTCGCTATTCTGGTTACTTGCCGACGACTCGGGAGTTTTCGTCCATTACGCGAAAAATGCGCTCTCGTTCCTCCAAAAGCAGTGCTCTGTTTGCAGTTGTGCCCTGACCAATTTGCTCTCCCTCATCTGCACGCGGCCTCCTGTAATTGGTGGAATTTAATGGGGTTATTATTCCCGCTGTACCGGACTTCCCAGGCTTTCTCAGAACCCAGTTTAGGCAGAGCTGGCGTCTCGGCCGCACGTGCAGGACTGTTAAGAACCATGAACTGATGATTAGATTGCGTCCAGCGCTGTATACCCCCTCGGCATGCCTTACAGGTGGGTGTGGCTGACCTTTGACCCACAAAAAAATGAGGTCCAAATTAGACCTATGACTTTGAGATCTAAGGCTTCTGGAGACACAGGCAATATGCTGAACCTGTTTAACGTTGAGGGCTGTCCCTACAACGGTTTAGCAGCTCAAGCGATAACAATCGATGGGAAGATGGACAGACGGACAGACAGAGAAGACCACAATACCCCATCAGTTAGAATCGCCAAAGGGGTAAAAACAAAATCAATACTTCGTTTGACCACCGATCGTCTAAAAAAGATGATTGACTTCTGCTTGTTCCTGGTGTATCGGAGAATTTGCCATGCTGGGTTTATTGTACAGACATTCATTTGTAAAACTTTTTAAATGAACATTTGCTGTTCCAAATGCAGCTCTTATTCTCAGCAATGCTAAAGTGGAAAACAGAAAAATAAATATCTAAAACCAAATTTGAGTAAAAACATCAGGGATGTCTAAAACTTGTGCATTACATCAGCTGCGCTCCTGTGTGGGGAATCGTATGGAGATCTGAAGATCACCAGCCACAGTCATTGGTTGCTTACGCTTGTAGTGCCGGAGATGTCTTTGCTGGGTAAAATCGGTTTACAAGCCTCTGTAAAATGCCTTTCTGTTCGTATATATCGGAGTATAATTAGGTTGATATATTGAGGTAATGAATCTCCGTGCCTGGCTGCATTTTTTTTGTCATTTTTAGTACTTTTTAGTTACAGACTTATAATTAGGTTGCCTGTCTTCTTCCTTTATTATATCAAAATTTCATTTAATTCCTGTCTGAATAATATCCAGTTCTGGTATTTTAATATATTCAAATCTGTAGCCTAGCCACAAGCAAATCCCAATTCTTTCCAATCCAAACTAAATATTAAATAGGCATTAACTTTGATTTGAACATGGGGTTTGAGATACTTATATAGATGTTGTCATCCCTACCTTATGGCGGGCGTTATTGATATTTGTGACCCCCCCCCCCCCCCCCCCAATAAACTGCTCCGTTGATCGAGGTTGTTTTCTCGCCTGTAACAGCCTCTGTCAGGAGCACTCAGACATCTTCCCCTGAAGTACTTTGAATGGGCAGGAGGTGGGAAATGAGGCAGTAACTGCTAATACTATCATGTTTTGTCGTGTTTCATACAATGTGCAATACCACCCTTATGTACTTCATACAATGTGTGATAAGTCCCTTGTGTTTGGCTCTTGACCTACTTGGTCTCGTCATACACACAGTCCAATGTGTTAAAACTGCCTTGCATGTTTGGCACATGGTGTGATTAGTACAGGGTGTGATTAGTCTGTGATGCATTTGATGCAATCTATGATGAGTCGCTTGTGTGTTTGGCACATGGTGTGATTAGTCTGTGATGCATTAGATGTCCCTTGTGTGTTTGGTACATGGCGTGATAAGTACAGAGTGTGATTTGTCTGTCATGCGTGAGGTACAATGTTTGATAGGTCCCTTGAGGGTTTGATGTGTGGGATGAGTACCTGCCGTGTGCGGGACAGTGTAGTTTGTCTCCTGTGCGTTCAGAGGGCTCTGTGCCATATCTGAAGAGCTTGTTGAAGGGTACTGAAGAGTATTCGGCTCCAGTGGCCGACGCTGGTGGCTTCAGGCATCGTAAGCCATGATGGCAGAGGAGAGATGAACAACCGCTAAATATAACCTCCCCACTCTGGGGTAATCTCTGTCTGCAATCCCCCGCCTCCCAAAGAAGCTTCATTTTAGCTGCGCCCTTATTGGACGCCGGCACCGTTAGTGTCCTCTCTTTGTCTTTTGGCGAGCAATTAGTACGACCAGGAAATGGAGCACGGCGAGTCGCTCTCACTTCCCCGAGCGACAAAAGAGCGCAGCAGTTGTGTGGAAAATTAGGATGCGACGCCTCGGTCCGACGTGCGTTCTTATAACGCCGAAGAGCTATTTCTAAACCTGTTTGCCAGTTGTACAAAACAGCGGGACATTTCCTTTGTGTGCAATATTGCAGAAAAAAGAAATCTCCAAATCTACTAAAAAAAAAAACACATCCGACAAGCATAACAATTAACAATGCATGAAACCCCACGTTCATTAATTTCAAATGCTTTAATCAGTGAAATCCAAATGTACACCCCGGCACATTTACAATAAAAGATCAAATGAAATGGCACGTATTAAAACAGATATAAGTATAAAAATCCCCGAGCTCACCCTACAAATAAACAAAAAACAATTGAGAATGAGCTAATTAAGAGTATGTTAAAATCGCACAGGGAAAACGGGGTAAATCTTTAACAAGTAACTCACTGAAGCACCGTGGTCTGATCTAAAGCTCTTCTCCTCTCTTACTCTCTGTGCGGTCTGTATCGCCTCTCCCACCCTCTCTCCTCGCTCGAAAACAAAGGCACTGTCCTGTAGGCCTCGCCAGAATTTCCCAGCAGGCCTTTTGGCAGAGCTGGGGGCTTGAAATTGTGTGGCGTGAAGAGAGGGAGAGAAAGAGAGAGAAATAGAGATGTCTGCTGCCTCGCTCATAAATGAATAATGCGCCTCGCTTGTGTTTACCGTTGTATTTATCATTAATTGCCGGACTGGAGCGTGTGTAGAAAGTATAATGCGGATGAAAGGCACTGGATTTTCTCGAGTGACTGTGGCAGCCTGGGGGCGGTTGGTTCTTTGAGCTGCACTCAGACCTGGATCTCAGATGCTTCGATCGGGGACTTGAAGAGAAGGCTGGCGGATTTGAAGTTATGCTGCCATTCGACCTTCCAGTTCAGCCCAGTGTGTTCGTGTCCTCCTGTTGAGTGGCAGGGTGTAGTCCCCCCCCAAAACGGTCCAATGGTGGAGCCAGATATTTGCAACATCAAGGTCCCTATTCTTCAAGAGTTACCCCCCCCCACACACACACACGCGCGCGCACGCTATCACCTGAAACACATGCACTCACACACCATCTGGACGCTTACACGCGCACCTAAAACACACACCTCATGCCCTTGCACTCTCATCGCACACACATGCAGGCATGCACACGGACACCTGCACACCCTCGTGCTCATCCTCACACCCAAACGGGCGCGCGCACATGCACACAATCAGACAGGAACACTCCTACATGTCCCATGCAGCACCTCACACACACCCTGCACAAGCACTCTCACACACACTCACGCGTACCTTGCATACGAGCACACACATTCACACCACGCACACGCTCCTGCACGAGCCCACACATGCCATTGCTGCCATTATTTATGGCGCCTTCCGCGATGATAAACCCGCGCCGGTCCTGATGCTCAGGTTTAAAGCATCTTGTAAACAGCTTGTCAGGACAGCCTGGGAGTGAGTTGGGTCTCTTCCATCTGTAGTGCGTGTGTGTGTTTGTGTGTTTTTGCTGCAGGGCAGGTCAACCTCACCTGTCAGGATGAGTTAAGGACTGAGATGAGCTCTGAGTCTCCGGCTGCTCAGAACACAGGGAAGAAAGGGAGAGAGAGAGGGGGGGAGAGATGTGGAGGGAGAGCGAGAGATGTGGAGGGAGAGAGAGAGGGGAAGAGAGAGATCTCGCCCTGACAGCTGACTGGTGTATCATTCACTTGTCGAACAATTAAGAGGAGAAAAGCCTGCAGCCTTTGGGAATGAAGCGCTGCCTGATGTATCTGTCGAAACCCCATGAGGCCTGATACAGGTCTGCAGTTAAAGTGAACCATTCCAGTCACTGCTTTTGAGGACCCATTTCGTGCGGTGCAGGAGCTGACAGGGGCTGTCCGGGGACAGGAAATGTGTTATATTGCGAAGAGTTTGCTCTACATGGCTGTACCGAGGTGTTAAGCGTGTGGTGGAAGTAGATTCAGAGCTATAACCGATTCGGAAATTTTAGACAACTAGTTTCGCCACTTGCGTTGGGCGTTTTCTCGGTAGATCAGTCATAGGCGTTGGTCGTGGTTGGGTATGTGCTGTCTGATATTTCTACTCCTGGAAGCGTAGATACTCTTGACTTCTACTCAGAGCTGTACTCTACTCTGCTCTGAGGTGCTCGTTTCATCGGTTTTTCTCCCCATCCAGTGCTGTTTTCTGTAACGGTTTGCACATCTCTGCCGATTGAATGAAAGGGCCCTGAGGCCTATCCGGCTGGCAGCCATTTTGAAATTCAGCCGGTGTTGCCCGAGCTCTTTGCATCCTGAGGGCTGGCGTTTTAAAGCTGTGGATAAATGACGAGTGTACGCGGGCCGGGCGAGTGTTCGCTTTATTATGTATTCTTGTGTTATTATGCTCTGGGACACATGAATTCAGTGCGTGTCCACGCGTCTCATACTGCATTGTAAATAAGTATAACTATAAAGAAGAAGAGCCAGGCTGCGTGCACTCATGGGAAATGTAGTTTGTGTCTCACAACAAAGTGATTTAATATCAGTGAATGTAGAATTGTCTTATTCTGTTTTCTGAGACCTGAGTGTGCGCTCTCACACACACACACAATACTCAAGCACACACTGTGCAGACACGCACGCACGCACTTGCATACAATTCACACAAAGACTTGCATACCATATACACAAACACACACACACACACACAGGCAGAGCCCCCTGCGACTCAGAGCAAGTCTTCTGTTTTAATTAAATATTGATATGTGTGGAACGCGAGTGGGGTAAACATCTGCGAGGGATATTTAATCAAACGTCAGGGCCCATCACTCATTAGCCGACGCAGATGTTCGGCGCTCTATACATCATCCCAGATGTATGAAGTCAGAAACCAGTCAGACAACAACATTAAAACACCCCCCCCTTCCCCCCCACACTTAAATCTGGGGTTTCAGTGCATCCTCGCTGCGGACCTCCCGAAACAAGGTGCTGGACTGTGGCGGAAGTGAAGTTTGCGCATCATCACCGGCCTGTCCGTATCGAGTCGCCTCTCTGATGCCAGGATCTCTGTGCTCCGTCGGCGACTGGCGTAGCAGCTGCCGCTGCCTGTTCTCTGCAGCGGAGAGAACCTGCCTCTCCGTCGACTGAGGAGGCTGCCGCAGAGATGGAAAAAAAAGAATAAAAAAACACCTGGATCCGACTTGAGAGACTTTTCTTGAAGGATCGTCAGAAACTTTAATGGAATTGCAATGCCCTGCAATATGGTGAGGGTGCGCCTATATATTGGCGCTGGAATGTTTACAGAAGCAGTTTGAATGTGAATAAATAGCAGAAGTAAGGCTACATGAACCAAAAGAACCTCCGTAAGAATCCCTCCAAGGTATTCATTTACTCACTGACTTAATTGAGTCTCTTTTTTTTACTAGTTTTCATTACACGCACTCGCACACACACACACTCACAAAGAAAATAAAAACATAGCCTACTTATTATCTGGAGCATTTCAGTTGTGTATACATGAGAATAAAGGCTCCCCCCCCCCCCCCCTCCCAGACTCCCCACCCACCCACTCCTATCTCCTAATCCCCCTACAATACAAACGGACATGTCTTCCCTTAAAAATGGAGATGCTTTTCTTGCGCAGATAGCTGATTTCTGAGGGTAGTAGTGCGGGTTCATTTTGAAGAGACGTCGTAAACTCTGAGGCACTGTAACGTGATTATACCGTCAGATACGTCAGTGGAGATTACTCATTTGAATGTATCTGAAAAACACTTATTCTGCCTTTGTTTTCAGTCTGTTCTCGACTGAGTCGGGAGGGGCAGTATTTTGGAGGGCGAAATCCTCTGCAAAATCCATTTCAAAATCTCGGCGCTCAACACACCCGAACACTGAAATCCAAATAAGGCTCAGATTGTTTTTTTTCCCCCTACTTGGAGAAGATGGGTTTCAGTCGGACCCAATGCAGCGATTTCAAACATAATCTCCCTTATTTCAAGCCAGCAGTAAACTGGTTTTGCGGGCCAGTGATTTTTAGGCCCGTGCACCTCGCCTTTTTATGTGACAAATGTGCAATATCTTGAGAAACAGAAAGCGAAATGATTGCGGTGCGGAAGAACAGCGAGCCAAATGCAGATTTGAATTGCCTCTGGAACAGACCGGTGCGAAAGTCCCTCAGTATCGTATCTGAGCGAAAAAAAACCTTCAAGCATTTCCACGTACTCTCCCAGCGCCAGTATTCTTCTGATAACTCGCATCACACAATGAGCAGACTGGCTTCCCATGATGCCCTGCTGCTGAGAGGCTCGTAAATGAAATGCAGGAAATGGAAGGCTATCCGCGCGCGGCAATTTGGCGAGATGCATTCATTTTGGTGCGGGACTCGGAAAGCAAGGATTGTGTCCCTTTTGTGTTGAAACAAGACGACCACAAACGAGGCATATCTGTGCGCTTCTACGCCAGTAAGGAAGGGATTTAGGACACAAAGAACAAAAGAATACGTGGGCAGGAGTGTGCATCGATGTTCAGGATGCTAGAATTGCGGTAGTTGCGAGTTTGAGTCCCACCGTGGGACGTTGCACCACACGTGTCTTTGGGCAGAAAACCCCGGGGCCTGCTGTCCCAGAAAAAAAGCCCTGTTACCTGTGCGGGGAGAGACGTACGTGAAATATGCATGATGACATTAAAGAGCTCACATCCACATATTCAGTTTGAGGACGTTGTAATATGAAATAACCAGGCTTCTCCCTTCATAGCTTTCATTCAATCCATATTAAATTAACCTCATTTTTGTGGCCATGCATGACACTTTGTCTTTATGAGACTAAATGAACTTAGTTTTTGTAGCCCTGACACTTGTCTCTTCCGGACTGAATGAACCTAGTCCTTGGAGCTGTGACACTTTTCCAAACTAAATAAGCCTAATTTTTATCGCTATGGCACTTGCCTCTGTAAATAGATACTCCACAGCAGTACATTCACCTACATTTACTAGTTTGGACATGAAACCTTCATCTCTACATAAAAACCAGGCCCATATACCAAGTTCTTACAATTGCTTGCAATGTTTATTATTCTGAAATTAAAGTGAAATTAGCTGAAAATAGTTTTCCTGTGATGGCAGGACATGACACGTGTCTATATTAACTGGAACCGGTGTAGATCTGCATTTTATTTCTCTGAGAACAAAGCCAGAAATGCAGTCCATTTCCACAGGGACATCTGAGGCGAAGCCCGCAATAAGCCTTCAGTGAAGCGTGCAGACCTGTTGTACGTTTCAGTTTAATTGCAGCTAATGAGTACACTTTCCTTGGCCTTGTTAGCTTTGGCCTATCGCCAGGGGATTTGCGACCCTTGTAAGTAATGGACTACAGCTCGGCTTGCACCTATTTTGGCCGACCGTATTGAAAGTGGTGTCTCGTGAGCAGTGACCCGTATTAATGCATGATAGACCTCACACGCGAGAGGTCTGGGGTCTATCGCTGGCCTCCCAATTAACACGGAGGTTAAATAAAACATTAACGGAGCGCAGCGATGGTGCCCGAGGGATACGCTCAGTTTACAGTACAGAGCCTCTCACTGCAGTTCGCCCAAAGGTACGGAATTCGACTGAAAATCCCCGCTAAGTTTCCTTGCCGGAGCGTAAGGCTTGAACTGATTTTCATTCTTGCCTCACCCCCGCCAGCGCCTTCCAGCTGTTGTCATACCGCAGTGTTTACCGCTCGCGTCCCGTCTTCTGTTTGTGACAATTTTAATGCATTTCTGCCCGGAGACTACACATGCAAATGAGCTCACCGGCGAACTCTGCGCCACTCCTGGTACGTTACGCAAGGGCCCGATTAAATAAAGGCGTAAGCTAAACTAAACCTGGCTAATCATGGCAAATTAACTCTTTGTAGGTCCTTTATTCCCTGCTTTTTTCACTGCATGACCATTATGGTGACATCACCACTGAGAATACATGTGAGGATAACGAGGACTTACGGTTACGGCTGATCTCTAAAGGTATCAAAACTGTTCTGCCTGTCAAACCCACAATTACCAAGGAGGCCGAAATGGAAAAACATGTATAAACAACTTATTTTTAAATTGCATAACTTCTGCAAAATAGCCACCTTTTGACATAAATGTGAGCAGATTAATGGCATTTTATGAATTGAAGGACAGTCCTCCGGTCCTGCTGCAGACCGTGGAGGTTCGTGCAGACGAGCTGCTTCGTGATTACTCACTTCAGTTTGTCCTGAATAAGCTTAATTTTACTTAATGAAAATAATTAGTTTACCTGTTAATTTCACCAATTACTTCGGGGCTATTAACTCCGGAATGTAGGCAGACTACCCTGCGAAATGAAAGATTCTTATTGACTCCTTACAATTCACACATTAGCTTGTACCATTTCAGTGTTTGTTTTTTTCACAAGTTTCAATTTGCTTACACTTCACTTCAAACATGAACGAAAACTTTTGACTTCTATCGCCCATGAACTACGCCAGCAAATCTCTCTCCTGCATGCAAAAGCCTCATTCTGTTCAACTGTATTTATCAACAGTCTTTCACCCAAAAACAACCTTAAAATTTGCTCTCAGCCGTGATTTTACAACATCCTTTCACACACAAATCAGGCTTTTGAGACCTATTTAATTATTGATCTGAAGAAAATACATTTCCCTTTGTCCTTCCTCGTACTGTCCGCATTATTCCGAGGAGAGTGTGTGTGTGTGTGTGTGTGTGTGTGTGTGTATGAGAGAGAGGGAGAAAGAGAAAAAGAGCGAGTGTGTGTAAAGTCTGCTGTTCCGTTCTTCAACACTCGACGGCTTCCTCGTCAAACGTCAGGAGCGAAACAGCTGCTGCGACCATGGCCGTCTTTTAAAGTAAACTTTTAATAAGTCAGGGAGTCTTTCAAACAACAGAGAAAAGTGAGTGTGGAAGTAAAGCGTGTTCCTGATGTATGGTGTGCGGAGCCGCGTGTGGGAAAGTCGAGTGCCCAGCCGAGCTGTCAGACGCGAGCATCGAGATGGAACAAAGGAAAACGCGAGAGACAATTACGCCCCAGCAGAAAACCTGCTGCAACATTACAGTCCCACACACACATACACGTATGTACACACACACACTCTCACATGCGCGCACACTCTCGCATTGTGTGCACACAGAGATGCGCACACAGACACACATGCACGCATACACGTATGCGCATACACGTATGTACAGACACATGCATGCGCGCAGACGCATACACGTGCACACACATGCAGACGCATTCACACACATTCTCTCACTCACACACACATACGAGAAACACAGGAACACTGTATCACGCACACATGCACCAACACACACACCTAAATACACACACACACACACACACACGCGCGTATGCTCGAGACAGGCTCACACACATTCATAATACACAGAGCTCAATCTATCATAACTGCAAGCTAAAACACAGTCAGCGATAGAAACAACAGTGATGGCCATTGCTGAGGTCAAATACTCTGGTAGTGTCTGTGATAATAGTTGCTGTCATGTACAGAAAAGCAGCGCTAATCATCTTCCCTTTAGCATTTCATTAACTGAAGGGAGCGTCTCTCATTTTTATGTGAATTATCTTTGATCTATTTTTATAGCTAAAAAAAATTCCATTGTGTTGAATTCTGCATTTATGCTTGCTGCAGCTTTTCTGCGAGAAACACTCAAAGTATAGTGCCCTCATCAAGGAGGGAGATATGGGGAGAGAGAGACTGAGAGAGGGGTAAAAGGAGGGGAGAGTTAGACTGAAGTTGAAAAGCAGAGAGAGAGAGAGAGTGTGTGTGTGTTTGTGTGTGCGCACGCGTGCGCATGTTAACCTCAATATTGCACCTTTTTGAAGAAGAGGTGACCTGTTGTGGATAAGATGTCAGGTGTTGATTGCTCTGGTCTGTTAGGTCTTAGAAGGAAAGCAGAGAGATATAAAGCTAATGTTAATATTCTCTCTCGGAGAAAGAGGGCATTAATTAACTTAATGCTAAAATCAGCAGTACTGTAGCAGAAGATGGCTGCCTCATACATAAGCGCAATTAGATTTTAATCTGTGACATAGTTTACAGCAACCCACTATGCTGTGTTTTTAATGTTTCTCCGTGCTTTTAGTTCAGTGTTTTTTTTTTATTTTGCGTTTTTGAGTTTGAAACTCACGCTTTGAAGCTTCGGCAGTAAAGCTGAAATCACTGTCTGGACTCCAAAATTAAGTTCTTAAACAAGCTCAAAATTTAACTGCAGCGATATTTGAGGCTGCATAGTGTGTCCCGTTAAAATCGTGGGTTCCTCGCACGTTGAACCGTTGCAGATATTTGCATCTTCACGCATCTCTGAAGTTGCCCTCTCCTGACATCTTGTGGCGAATATGAGTAGTCCTCTGTAATCCGAAGAGAAATTTAACAATGAACTGTGGTGTGTGTAACACTACTTTTTCTTTTAAGCGACTCATGTTTGTATACTTGAAGTTGAAATTACCTTTATAAACTAATTCATAATTATAAATGCCTTTCATAATTGATCTCTTTTCAACTTTGGACATTTTTGAAATTTCAGCTTCCATCTGATCCCGAATATCTGTTCATTGTTCAGGATTAGTCATGCCAACACTAATTGTTGTTTGGAAACATGAGTTTTTCAGCACAACAATAATCCCATTTTGTGGAAGTGTATGAATATGAACTGTGGGAATTTATTTTAAAATGTCTTTCACCTGAAGATTACGAGTTTCATGGCACGCCAGAGGACAATAAAACTGTTGGTCTCTGCCGGCGAATAGGAGTCAACTTTAACTGCCACAGATACCGCTTCCGTAAGTTATGGTCCCAGCTCCTTTTCAATATCAGGACTTCGTGTACAGAGCACCATTATCTGCCCAGAGGCTAAATATATTGTATAAAGTCTATTTCTATTTATTAGGGCTGTCCACACACGCACACATTCCTATGGGCAGTTCAGTGTTTTCAGCTTTCTTGCTGTGAGGAAACAGCGCTACCCGTCGCACCACCTGCCAAACTGTACTTGTGTACTTGCGCGGTCCGTAAAAAAGAACTCCATGTGGCGTCCTGTCCATGTTAACCGTGGGAATGGCGTTGTAAGTAAAGACGAGGGTACTTACCCTGCCCTGCTGCAGCCACTCTACTCCCCTCTCCCTCCCCGCGTGACATCCGCTCTGGAGGATAACCGACCGCCTCCCTCTCGCGCGCTCTCCGTTTCGCGGTGCGCGCCCACTCACCTTATTAGCGGCGCGAGATCATCTCCGCTTCCCGCGTTAATTGGCCGCAGTGGCGAGACTGGCTCGCGAGTCTGCACGCGTTGCGCGAGCATTTGAGCGACCTAATGTTCAAATCTTGTTTAAAGCCAGGCAACCTCATTTATATAATAACTACTTTTCTCAAAACTCGCTGTTTTTCTTTTTTGCCACTTTTTTCCCTTTCAATGGCTTGAAGAGTAAAGTTTCTGGGAGGCATAGCTGTACTATATCTTCACCGAATAAAAACCCATCAAGACTCCCTCATTGTCGTTGGCCAAACTTTTAATGTGTTCTGTGTTCTGTTGAAATGAGTGAAAATCTATGGCTTCTAGTTGAGATTTTTGCTGAAGTACTGATGTAATTTCAGGAAGAGCATTACATGATGTAACAAGGTAGTATGGCACAAAAACTTATGGAGTATCGGGAACTTTGTCTCAGTTCGAAGGGTGGGCCTTAGCAAAGCTGTGAAACTGCAACTGATCCAGTGTTTGAACTCCCAGTAGAGCATATTTATAACGTCACAAACTGGAGACCACAAGCTGAAGTCACACATCTTTATTAAATAAATAAAAGCAAGCACAGGAAGCACAATGCCAATGAACTTCCAAAATCACTGAAGCAATATAAAAATATAACCTAGACTACAGTTTACCTGAAGAGACTAAAACATTTTTTTTTTTCCAGTTAAAGCGTAGACATGCCATTTCAAAATGCTGAGTGTCAAGGTACTCGTCTTCACTTGGTAAAGACACACAGGTAAGACATTCATTGTCCAGCCAAATGGTGGTAATGGATGGGGTTGTCAGGGAAGCTGTCAGTGTGGGGATTATTGCTGGACAGAGAGAATTCTGGGTAATGTTTCTGCAAAACTCAGCTGCGACCCAGATGGCGTTATCTGCAAGATTAGTAAATTTGGCTATACAAGCAGGCAAATATCTCGCTGTGCTGTAAGGTTCTTGAACCTTGACTACAGTATAGCGAACAGCATTATAGTTAGCTGCACTGTAAAGGACAGTGCGTTTTCTGTGCTCAGTCGCTGACTGGGTACTTCATATTTTATGGCCAAATGTAGCCATTTTCTCCCCAAAAATGTCTTTTTACATCAGCAAGAGGAAAATAGATCTTTGAATAACAGCAGATCACCAGGAGCCTGTTCAAGACTGCAGGGTCGAGCGAGAGCCCGTGAGTTCTTGTCTCTTGAACAATGAAATGACGTTTTGTCTTGCATATACGAGCGAGAGCATACGCCAGTGGTCTCGCCTCACTTTTCAAGATGACCTCCACTTCTACACAGCTTGTGTTTGATAGAATTTGATGCAAACCCTAGTTGGCAGCCATGTTGGAAAGCGTGCAAGAACTCGTGAATCGATCGAAACACGGGAGTCTTCCCTTGCGAGATCTAGACGACAGACCCTTCAGTCTTGAGCATGCCCCAGGTGTTCTTGAGAGCGACTGACAGTATGACTGAGCCATATGCACGTATGTGTGCTAATACCTCACTGCGATTTCCTCAGGTCATAAACATGTCTTTAAAAGTCTATCCTGTGACTGACGCTTTGTGTTTTTTCTGACTTTTTTCAGCTGGAAAGTTTTGGTGTTTGATGTTATAGAAATACTCAAAGGTGCTGCAAACATTACATTTGCTTTAAAATTTCTGAGATGCTGTGAAAAAGTTTGTTTTGTGTTTGCTGGGAGTGAAGATCCTGGCACGGTTCTCGAAGCGTGTGACTAGCACAGGAAAATCTGGTCCTCGCAGGCAAAGGGGTGCCATTTCAGCACTGTCAACGCAAGCAAAATGATCAAAGAGCCTCAAATTCTGTGTACGGTCCTGAAATTGACCTTCACCTGTTTAATTTGAGAAAAGACGATTGGGAAATAAAACTAACCAACCAAACGCGTAACCTCTGAGGTTTAGCGGACACCAAAAGAGAGGCGGTCTGATTGAAGTTGTGCCATCACACCCACCAGTATGGACCGATTACCAACAATGACCCCACAAACCCTGAGAAATTCTCCCTCAAGTTAAAAGTGTAATGTGATTCCTTCATGCCTTAAAAATGTGCTGCCTGCCTGCGAGTAAGACACAGTCACGCCACATCTCTGCGTTTAACCCATGCACACTGTGCACTAGCGGGCATGTGTCGTGACAGACTCAAACATCTTGAGACCTGTGTCATTAGTTGTTGGAGGGTAGCAGTTGTTCTGTTTATGTTCTGTGTGTGTGTATATATACTTTGCCTTTTGCTAAGTGGACATGGTATTCAAATGGGACTTAGGGTTTAACCCTTTGTTGCATGACTTCTTTCCTATTTACTCTTTTATTCTGTAAATGTATTTCTTTTTTTGGTCGTCTGATATATCTCTTGAATGTAAATTGGTGTGTGATTTCAGTCTATAAATGACTGAGGCACTAATAAAAACCTACTACTGCTACGCTATTTACCTTTTAATAGTGATGAGTGGGTTTGGTCAATTGAGCGACCACTATGCTGCCAAGGGTTAAGCTCCTGTGCAGCGTCAATGCTGTTGTCAACTGTGAGCCACTTTGGATTAAAGCTTCAGCTTAAATGGTGTGTGTGCACTGAAGAGCGAACTGGGATTGGAGCAGGAATGTTGTGTGTGTGTGCACTGTAGAGTGAACTGGAGATTGGAGCAGGTATGGTGTGTGTGCACTGAGGAGCGAACTGGGGATTGGAGCAGGTATGGTGTGTGTGCACTGAAGAGCGAACTGGGGACTGGAGTAGGTATGGTGTGTGTGTGCACTGAATAGCGAGCTGGGGATTGGAGCAGGAATGTTGTGTGTGTGCACTGTAGAGTGAACTGGAGATTGGAGCAGGTATGGTGTGTGTGCACTGAGGAGCGAACTGGGGATTGGAGCAGGTATGGTGTGTGTGCACTGAAGAGTGAACTGGAGATTGGAGCAGGTATGGTGTGTGTGTGCACTGAAGAGCGAACTGGGGATTGGAGCAGGTATGGTGTGTGTGTGCACTGAAGAGCGAACTGGGGATTGGAGCAGGTATGGTGTGTGTGTGCACTGAAGAGCGAACTGGGGATTGGAGCAGGTATGGTGTGTGTGTGCACTGAAGAGCGAGCTGGGGATTGGAGCAGGTATGGTGTGTGTGCACTGAAGAGCGAACTGGAGATTGGAGCAGGTATGGTGTGTGTGCACTGAAGAGCGAACTGGGGATTGGAGCAGGTATGGTGTGTGTGCACTGAAGAGCGAACTGGAGAGCAGGAATGGTGTGTGTGTGCACTGAAGAGCGAACTGGAGATTGGAGCAGGTATGGTGTGTGTGCACTGAAGAGCGAACTGGAGATTGGAGCAGGTATGGTGTGTGTGCACTGAAGAGTGAACTGAGGATTGGAGCAGGTATGGTGTGTGTGCACTGAAGAGCGAACTGGAGATTGGAGCAGGTATGGTGTGTGTGTGCACTGAAGAGCGAACTGGGGATTGGAGCAGGTATGGTGTGTGTGCACTGAAGAGCGAACTGAGGATTGGAGCAGGTATGGTGTGTGTGCACTGAAGAGTGAACTGGAGATTGGAGCAGGTATGGTGTGTGTGCACTGAAGAGCGAACTGGAGATTGGAGCAGGTATGGTGTGTGTGTGCACTGAAGAGCGAACTGGGGATTGGAGCAGGTATGGTGTGTGTGCACTGAGGAGCGAACTGGAGATTGGAGCAGGTATGGTGTGTGTGCACTGAAGAGCGAACTGGGGATTGGAGCAGGTATGGTGTGTGTGCACTGAAGAGCGAACTGGAGATTGGAGCAGGTATGGTGTGTGTGTGCACTGTAGAGTGAACTGAGGATTGGAGCAGGAATGGTGTGTGTGCACTGAGGAGCGAACTGGAGATTGGAGCAGGAATTTTGTGTGTGCACTGAAGAGCGAACTGAGGATTGGAGCAGGTATGGTGTGTGTGCACTGAAGAGCGAACTGAGGATTGGAGCAGGTATGGTGTGTGTGCACTGAAGAGCGAACTGAGGATTGGAGCAGGTATGGTGTGTGTGCACTGAAGAGCGAACTGGAGATTGGAGCAGGTATGGTGTGTGTGCACTGAAGAGCGAACTGGAGATTGGAGCAGGTATGGTGTGTGTGCACTGAAGAGCGAACTGGAGATTGGAGCAGGTATGGTGTGTGTGCACTGAAGAGTGAACTGGAGATTGGAGCAGGTATGGTGTGTGTGCACTGAAGAGCGAACTGGGGATTGGAGCAGGTATGGTGTGTGTGCACTGAAGAGCGAACTGGGGATTGGAGCAGGTATGGTGTGTGTGCACTGAAGAGCGAACTGGGGATTGGAGCAGGTATGGTGTGTGTGCACTGAAGAGCGAACTGGGGATTGGAGCAGGTATGGTGTGTGTGCACTGAAGAGCGAACTGGGGATTGGAGCAGGTATGGTGTGTGTGCACTGAAGAGCGAACTGGAGATTGGAGCAGGTATGGTGTGTGTGCACTGAAGAGCGAACTGGAGATTGGAGCAGGTATGGTGTGTGTGCACTGAAGAGCGAACTGGAGATTGGAGCAGGTATGGTGTGTGTGCACTGAAGAGCGAACTGGGGATTGGAGCAGGTATGGTGTGTGTGCACTGAAGAGCGAACTGGGGATTGGAGCAGGTATGGTGTGTGTGCACTGAAGAGCGAACTGGGGATTGGAGCAGGTATGGTGTGTGTGCACTGAAGAGCGAACTGGAGATTGGAGCAGGTATGGTGTGTGTGCACTGAAGAGCGAACTGGGGATTGGAGCAGGTATGGTGTGTGTGCACTGAAGAGCGAACTGGGGATTGGAGCAGGTATGGTGTGTGTGCACTGAAGAGCGAACTGGGGATTGGAGCAGGTATGGTGTGTGTGCACTGAAGAGCGAACTGGAGATTGGAGCAGGTATGGTGTGTGTGCACTGAAGAGCGAACTGGGGATTGGAGCAGGTATGGTGTGTGTGCACTGAAGAGCGAACTGGGGATTGGAGCAGGTATGGTGTGTGTGCACTGAAGAGCGAACTGGGGATTGGAGCAGGTATGGTGTGTGTGCACTGAAGAGCGAACTGGAGATTGGAGCAGGTATGGCGTGTGTGCACTGAAGAGCGAACTGGGGATTGGAGCAGAAATGGTGTGTGTGCACTGAAGAGCGAACTGGGGATTGGAGCAGGTATGGTGTGTGTGCACTGAAGAGCGAACTGAGGATTGGAGCAGGTATGGTGTGTGTGCACTGAAGAGTGAACTGGAGATTGGAGCAGAAATGGTGTGTGTGCACTGAAGAGCGAACTGGAGATTGGAGCAGGTATGGCGTGTGTGCACTGAAGAGCGAACTGGGGATTGGAGCAGGTATGGTGTGTGTGCACTGAAGAGCGAACTGGGGATTGGAGCAGAAATGGTGTGTGTGCACTGAAGAGCGAACTGGGGATTGGAGCAGAAATGGTGTGTGTGCACTGAAGAGCGAACTGGGGATTGGAGCAGGTATGGTGTGTGTGCACTGAAGAGCGAACTGGAGATTGGAGCAGGTATGGTGTGTGTGCACTGAAGAGCGAACTGGAGATTGGAGCAGGTATGGTGTGTGTGCACTGAAGAGCGAACTGGAGATTGGAGCAGGTATGGTGTGTGTGCACTGAAGAGCGAACTGGAGAGCAGGAATGGTGTGTGTGTGCACTGAAGAGGACAGGTAATAGGCTACAGGACAGGTAAGCAGCAAATGTAAGCGCAGTCGCTGTGGTCACAGTCTCGTCAGTCGCTGGTGCAGTCGCGATTGGTCGGCAAAAAGCGATACGGCGGGGCTGACAGGTAATTGGTGCAGAGCAGCGCCTTCTGTGGGGAGGTTTGTGGACGTGATTGGTGCATGCAGCGAGGGGGGCGGGGTGATTGATTTTTTACAGGCTGAAGTCGAAGCTGAGGTCAGACTTCCCGATCTTCTGCCTGTAGACGGCATCAAACTTCTCGTTCATGGAGACGGTGAAGATGTCCTTCCACAGTCCCACGCGCCCTGGTGTAAATGTGGAGAGAGGACAGTCTGATGCATTGAGCTGACTTTTTCTGGCTGGACTTTAAAGGGTTAATCAATCAGTCAGTCAGTCAATCAGTTAAACACAATGTATTCCCATTGCACATTTCACGTGAGGGACGCCATTCAAAGTGTTAACTTGAAATCACGTGAAATACAGGACATTAGATCGGTGAAAAGACAAACACAAGAAATACCAAAAGGATGAGGGCTGTAAAGGGTGAATTGGTAAATAAAAATGATTGAAAAAGTTAATAAATGATTAAGTAAAAGAAATTACATCGGAAGCCTGACTAAAAAGGTATGTTTTAGTCTTTCTCTCCAAAATGTCTCCACTCGAAAATATGTCCACAGCTTCACTGGATGCGTCCGTAATCGCAGGAAATGGCCATGAGTCCATGACCAGACCGTGGGATCGGAAGGACACAGCTGCAGGGGAACATTTCCCAAATTCTGATCCAAACCATGAATTTCAATAATCCTGAGAATTCACCCCTTTAAGTTATGTCACAAATATAATGTTGAACTGTAGAATGAAAATACCTTTAGTGTCATTGCTCTTTTCGCTGGGACATGCACTGCACCTCGTCTCATCCATAAATTTTGGGGTATGAATGCCAGGTAAACTGGTAATGGACTGCGCTGATAGCTTTCTTCTGAGACATTGCTGTGACTAGTCTGCAATGCTGAGGGGCCATTTTGCATTAACTTGAAAGCGTTTCAATGAAACTGCTATTGCAAAAGTCTCCTTTAGATGCACCTGGCCTCCATTTTGTGTCTTAAAATCCCATCTGGACCTCATTGCTGCACACTCACCTTGTCTCTCTTAAGCATGCAAAGGCCTTTCATTAAGTCCCAAAATCAGTCAGCTCAGCGTCAATGTGGTTATGAATCCAAACACTAAAGAAAGCATAAATACAAGGGAAAAAACTCTAACAAAAATCAAAAAACACAAATGAATGAGTTTTAAAAAACTTAATGAAAAAAAAATTGTAATACTGTTGTGTGACAAGAACATGAAAAGCCATAACTTAAAAATATATTCAAACTATAATGGAAACAAATGTATAACAAACCATGCTAAGGCCTAAATGTGCAATGAAAGTTCTGTCAAACCAATTTAATAAAATATATTAAAAACCAAACACAATTTAATGAGGCAACTTAAAACGACAAAAATGTGATTCCACAAAGAACGCTGATAAAGCTATTAATGTGTTGCGTTGCATATATGGCAACAATACGGTGGCCGACAGGAGCAAACGTACTGCAATGGCCCAAAACATCCCCAATCTGGGAAACACGCTGCAAAATCTGAAACGATGCAAACTCAAACCTCAAAAGCAAATGCAGGAGAAAAACTATGAAGTTCGGCATCAACAAAATGGAAGTACTCCAAGCCACTATGGGGGACATTAACATTCAGATTTAATATTTAACATTTAGATTAACATTTGCATTTAGATTTAACATTTTAATGTACTATTTACATCAAGATTTATCATTAGATAAACATTTACATTTAGATTGAATATTTAACATTTAGCTTTAGCATGAAACATTAACTATTAAATTTAGTATTTAAGTTAAATTTAATTTTTAACATGTAGATTTAGCATTTGACATTTAGATTGAACATTAGCTTTTAAAATTTACATTTAGATTGAACATTTAACATTTACCTTCAATATTTAACATAGATTTAGCATTTACACTTAGATTTAATATTTAACTTTTAGATTTACATTTAGCATTTACTATTTACAATACATTTAATATTTAGATTTAACACTAACATTACGTTTAAACTATTTTTAGAAGAAAATTAAATTAAATCCAAATTTCACACACATTGCTGTAAATGTGGTGAAAAGTGCCTCAGAAAATTCACATTTGTTTTATAAACTTTTATTTTTTAGCTAAATATGGCAAAATCTTGCTGTTTTTAGTGTGCGCCATTTTACAATTGGTACCCCATATCATACTCTCACGGCTGAATACAGTAGCAGAACTATTTGATGGACATTAGCAGGACATTTGAATGGGCTTATTTACATCTCTATCTAAGCTGACATGAGGTGAGTTGTTGCACTTGAGTTTTCACCCAGGTTTTTTTCTTCTACATCAAAGCTTCCTCCCCTTCGCACCCCAAACGCTCCATTACCCCCTGTACTTTCATCCCTCAACCCTCGCACCCCTCTACACCCCAACCCCGATCTCTAATTTACCACTGTCTGTAGCCCTGTCTCTTGCCCCTTCCGGACACCCCCAATACTCAGCGCCCAAAACCCTCACTTCCTCCCTGTCTGTCATCTGTGCCCGTCGCTCTTACCCCTGCAGATAGACAGCGCCTCAGAGCTGCAGCACTGGTCAATCAGCTGGTGGCAGCTCTCCACCATCGTCTCCAGCTGGGCCTTATCGCAGGCGACACCCAGGAACCGAGCCAGCTGCTCCACCAGAGTGCCCAGGTCCTGGAGGGTGAGAGAGTGAGAGAGTGAGTGTAGCAGTCAAGATGCACCAAATGCAACAAAATTATGCAGTGTCGCTCTGCCCTCCGTTTGAACTATTTGTGCAACGTAGAGCCTCACCCTGTACGTGTCTCTGCATTCTTTTTGGAGGGTACCAGTTGTGTCCCGCTGATAATGAACGGAGCCCATGTCACACTGGGTGCAGAGTGTCGGTATGTCTTAATGGTCATTAGTGAATGTACGCAAAATGATGGGGCACATGTGTGGATTTGCCTTTTGCACTCGACTTGGGCAGTGAATTCTTGGAATCTTTTTTAAAAAACTAGATTCAAGCTGCCGAAACCCCCCCTCAACCAATGTTCACCAGCTGCCTTAAAAATGTCAGTTTACTCAAATAATGTGAGTTTACTACAACCTGAAGCTTTGTTTCAAATCAAAATTAGTTTAACTTTTGAGAACTTATAAAGTTGAAGCGTTAAAGAGGAGAGATAAGTTGACTTGACTTAATGGAGCTGTGATGTTTTACAGTGTGGAGAAGCTGTCAGAATGCCGAACACCTCAGGCCTTAGAGAGCGAGACCATCCAAACCCTCCAGTATCTCCCATACAGAAGTCGGGGACAGACCTGTGATGTGATGTCACTCGCATTATTTCCCTACCTTGTACATGTCTTCATATTTCAGGAAAAGGACGTTGGAGTCCATTCGGTGCTCCCAAAATTCCTGGACGTGCTCAAACCAGGACCCATACCCCACTGTGGGGAGAGGGAATCGGGTTAGTTTTCTTAGAGCTCAGAGGCAGTTTTATTTTGAACAGAGAATCATTTCGGTCTGGTAAACACGGAGGAACAGAAGCACTTGAGCAGTCCTTCAGTTTGTGCCCTCTGTGATTTCCAAAGAAAGGACTTACAGGTGATTAGAAGAAGCTGGGGCAGATCTCCCCGTGGGCTCAACGCTTTGACTAAACAGCTGCTCTAGCCCCTAACCCAGAGTCCCTGAGTCTTATCAGTGTGTAACGAGTAACGCTCCGCTCACACTTGTCGTTCATGAAGCGGCGGCAGAACTCCTGAAAGGTTCCTCGGTAGCTCATGGTCCTGAGGGAGCGGTGGAATTGATAATAGGACACCACCAGGTCTTTGGGGTTCCTCGCCATGTAGATCACCTGAGGGTCACATGGCTTCTGATTAGTCGATAAGATTTCGACTGCACAAACGCACTCACACCCACAGCTGTCCCGCGATATGGCCTCGCCGATGTCAGGTAAATTCACACCATTGTCCAATCATTTCAGAAGAAAATGAATCTAATTATTCTGATCGGTCAAAATGGAAGAGCTTGGCCTGTTTTATATACTGAGCAACGAAAGGAACGCAAGTTAGCTAGTTAGTTAATGTACTCTTATGGTTACTCAAAGTGACAGCAAAACAAAGAAAAGTTTGATGAAATAAGTGCAAATGTGTACACACTGGTAATAAATTTGAGTTTCTATAATTGCGTATCTACTTATTTTCCGGTCTGTCTTTAATTAACTTGCGTTTCTTTAGTTGTTCAGCATATTTCGAATGCTCTGGACCTCATGCATCTGTCGTACTAAAAATCTGTTGTCATCTAGTGCCTCCCAGCTCTCCCATGAAGAGGGGCTTTATGGTCCAAGCCAAACTCTATCAGCAGAACATCAGGAAAAATTCCCAGTTCCTCCTCTGCCAGTTTTCCGTGCGACAGTATGGGGCTGGGATATCAGCACCAGACAGTACAATGTTAAATCCACGTTCACAGAACACATGGTTCCAAACGTTAGAGCTGACTGGACTCTGGATATTTCACTTCCATTGTGGAGATGGTTTCTCCTGCTTGGCTGCGTGTCCTCATTATCCTGACTCTAAGCACAATAAAAGGTCTCAGATAATATTCTTTGATGTCAGACGACTTTTTGGAGACCCAGAAATTAATTATTTTCTGTGTGGCGAGGTGTCCAAAATGACACAAATTCAAGATGTCCTTTACCCTCTCAGTTCTAACGGGACACATGTCCCACCAGTGTTAAATCAATTCCTGACTGGTCTACTATGACAATTAATATTGACAAGTGATATTTTAAGTCACAAAAATGATATATATCCAGTGAGTAACTGAGTTGTATTACTGTATTCAATGTTGAAGGGGTTAAAGGTCAGAGATGACATTGTTTACTGTAGCGCTGGTTTTGGGGAGCCGAGAGGCTACTTTACTGCGTGGTGCTCGATTTTGGGGACCCCCCCTCTCACCTTGGCCTCCCCGTTGTGCATCGCTGTAGGGAGGAACCGGTACGGCAGGTGGCTCTTGATCAGACGCGGCGACGTCAGTTCCTGCAAACAACAGCGAGGCAACGAGTCTTTGATTCACATTCACAAACATCACCCGTCCCACAGATGCTGTTCTCTGTGCAACGGCGAACCTCCTGTCAGAACTGTTCAATTTTTCTCCAGCCAAATTTGCCTGATTAGCAAATATGCACTTCATGCTTTTCGATGATGTGTGTGTGTGTGTGTGTGTGTGTGTGTGTGTGTTTAGTGTGTGTTATGTGGTGGTGCTACAGGACTAAGTGCTCTGCGTTCGTTACTGAAGTGCCTCTCCTTCCTGTAGGTTTTTTGCGGAGTAAAAGACACAAAAACTGAGCAGGACTGTTACTAGCTAGCGGTAAATGTAGACGTCAGCCTGCAGTACAGATAATCCAACTTTAGAAAAGTTTGTGACGGGAAAAAGTTAAAAATGAAGTTGGGGATTCAATTCCAGCATTCAGTCGGCCACAAGGTAATGGATGTAAGTTTGATTCATTTATAAAGAAGTCTAAAACTCAGTTCCTTTTTTTCCCTCTTTATGTTTTGAGCAGAACATTCCCCCCTGAGAAACCCTTTCTCTGCAGTTTCATGTCTGCAAGGTCTGCTTCAGAAGTTGGCATTTTTAAAAAAAAAGCTGGTGCATCCCCTGATGCTGCGTTTACATCTGCTGGTTTTGATTGGAGCAGTATTTTTAGCGCAGTCTCTATGCGGCAGTGTCCTCCGAAAGCGTCAAGCTGAAGCGGGCGTACGCCAGACTCCAGAATATGCGCTGTGCCTCCATCTGCCAATCTCCGAACAGCCCCAGGTGCGAAGCACAGCCATTTTCCAGAGAGGAAATCTGTCGTGATCGGCTGGGACACTGCTGCTGTAACTGCGTGGGCGGGCCTGGCTCATTGGCTGCCTGTGTTCATGGCACTGCGTCAGTAGCCAATGAGGATTAAGTAAACTGAGTGGGCGGGCTGTACCTGGATGATGTCCAGGCCTGGTTGGGGGTACTCCAGAACTGGCAGCTGCTCGTCGATGTTCATCAGGCCGATATCATCCGGGTCCGCCCCCTGACTCACCAGGTACACCACCTCCTGCAGCAGACTGGTGCCTGATGGATACATGTGGGATGGATGGATGGATTATATCCATCCGTCTATTATCTCTACCGCTGATTCCTCACTGGGGTGGCGGTCGAGCTGGAGCCTATCCCAGCTGACTCTGGGCGTAAGGCAGGTACACACCCTGGACAGCTCTCCAGTCCATCAGATACGCACACCATTCACTCACATACTCATCCCTGTGGGCAATTTAGTGTCTCCTGCTAGCAACTATGGGGAGAGCATGCAAGGGTGCATCAGGCCCACAACCTTCTTGCTGTTAGGCTAACTGTTCCACCTCCAAATTCTCCCCATCATACGCATTCAGTGACAGCATTACAAGTGTAGTACGCGCAACTGCACCATCGTACACCACATTAGGAGTGCCTACCATAGGTGTGTACTGTACATTAGTGTGAGTGCACACTTCAGTAGAGTATGTGCTGCAGGAGGGCATATTACCGAAGGAGTTTGAAGTACAGTAGTCCTTACATTACATTACAGGTTCTTAGCAGACGCTCTTATCCAGAGCGACGTACAGAAGTGCACAGGATCAGTACAAAAGTGCAGACCTCCTAGGAGACAAGTACAAGTGCTAACAGTCGGTGACAGGACACGTTCCACTGTTACAGATCTAAACCAATAACAAAAGGGCAAGGGCAGCAAAGGGGCGGAGTCAAGTGCAAGAAAAGGGCAATAAAATAAGTGCAACAAAAGGGCAGGAAAATCAAGTAACCCGACAACAAAATGAAGGGAAACCAAATCAAGTGGTAACAATCAGGAAGTAAGATAAACAGAATTAAGTGCAACAGTAGACAGGTTGTAGTACAAACACTACAAAGGAGTATGCATGACAGGAGTGCACAGTAGAAAAGTCTGCACTACTACGCAGGTGCAGAGGACAGTGCCCAGGAGTGTACATTACAGGGGGAGTGTATACTACATCATGAGTAGGGAGAGTGTGTGTATAGGTGAACACTACTTCAGGAGAGGACAATGATTTGTAAAGACGGTTTGTACTGATGATGTGCACTAGGTACTTGTGTCCATGCTCTTTGGCCTCTTATGATCAGGCACTTTAACTTCTATGCACTTTTTTACTGTCTTGTATCATATGACTGCTGGATTATCCATGTGAGCTTGTTTTATCCATGTGAGTTTGTTTTATCCATGTGAGCTTGTTTTATCCATGTGAGCTTGTTTTATCCATGAGAGTTTGTTTTATCTATGTGAGTTTGTTTTGTCCATGTGAGCTTGTTTTATCCATGTGAGCTTGTTTTATCCATGTGAGCTTGTTTTATCTATGTAAGTTTGTTTTATCCATGAGAGCTTGTTTTGTCTATGTGAGCTTGTTTTATCCATGTGAGCTTGTTTTCTTCTTTATATTGATTCTTAACCTGCCTTTACCCCTCAGCCCTCAAGGCTGACGGGGCATTGCTATCCTTCGTGCGGTTGGGCGGGCGTCTCCAAAAACTTCGACATCGGGCTGAGGGGTATTCCGTGCATTGCTCGTCTATTTTTTATTATTTGTATTTTAATTTTTATTATTATGTTTCTGTCTTAAGCTTTTGCGCCCATTTCCAATGCAGTATTACTGTAAATGGCAATAAACTTGAACTGAACTGAATCGAGTATGCACCTCGGGGGGGGAGTGTATACTACATTTAAAGTGCACACTACATAAAGAGGGTAGACTAGAGAAGCATTTTCACCTGACAAGCCCATTCTAAACTGAGCTGGAGGTTTCAGTAAAACTTACGTAACCTTATCACTGAGATAATCTGAATGTTGCAGTCGTTGTCCTTTAACCTGTTTTATTATCAGTAACGCACAGTAACCCACTAAGGCTCACAGCGATTTACGGAGACGGCCTGCGCTGATAAGCAGAACGAACCCAGAGCGGCTATGATGATTTCGCCAGGAAGATGGGCGGCAGCACTGGGATATGAGGACTGATTAGAGTGAACTGCTGGATGCAGTACACTGGTGTCCCACCTTAAATACGCTGTGTTAATCAGTAACGCACACTGCAGCTGCTCGCCGTGTGTGTGTGTGTGTGTGTGTGTTGTTTCAGCGAAGCCTGAAAAAAACCTCCGTCTGAAGCCGCTTTCACACCGGACGCGAACCGAATTTTTCTCACGACAGATTGCATTCAAAGTCGATGTAAAGGCGCGATATTCGCGTCTTTGTATTGACTTTGAATGTAATCTGTCCCGCGAAAAATTCATTTCGCGTCGGTGTGAAAGCAGCTTCAGGGTATGAAAGAATTTGCGAAATGACAAGAGAGTTAACAGTCACTCACGACATGACTACAGCCTGGAACACACTGTGCTGCTTCACTGTTACATGTGAACCACATACTCAGCCAAAATATGTCCGTTCATGTGTAAGTTCAGTGTTTTCATGAATTCAGAGGTACAACCCCAATTCCGAAATAGTTTGGACGAAGTGTAAATTGTGAATAAAATCAAAATGCAATGACTTTCTGATCACATGAGACAATATGTCATTTACAATGGAACATAGTTTCAACATTTGAAATGTTATTGGAGACATTTTACATTTTTATCCACAAAATGAGCTTAAAATTTTCTGGCTGCAACAGGTCTGAAAAAAGTTGGGACACAAGCAAATAAGGGCTGAAAAGCAATTAATATATGAAAGAATATTTAGCAAGTAATTAAGTTAAATGGCATCAGGTGTGTAACATGATTGGCTATAAAATGGATGTCTTAGAGAGGCTGAGTCTCTCAGAAGTAAAGATGGCCAGAGGCTCTCCAACCTGTGAAGGCTTGTGTTAAAAAAAATTGTGGAATACTTTAAAAACTATGTTCCTCAATGTCAAATTGCAAAGGCTTTGAAGGTCTCATCATCAACAGTGCAAAAGATTCAGAGAAACTGGAAAAATCTCTGTGCATAAGGGACAAAGCCGATGACCTTTACTGGATGCCCGTGATCTTCAGGCCCTCAGATGCCACTGCATCACTCACCAGCATGATTCTGTCATTAACATTACTAAATGGGCCCAGGAATACTTCAAGAAACCACTGTCTGTCCAACAAAATCTGCTTATATGAATTAAACATTGATATTTTGATGAAAAAACATGAATAGTATTACAGAATCTCGTCTTCCATTACAAACAAACTTAACTTCAATCTATCAGGATTGTGTTGTCACATCAAGTGCTAGAATTGTTGGAGCACGGAGGTGACGTCCATTTTGGCAATTTTGGCCATGATGTCGCACTACCACACTTATGAAAACTTACATGTTCAGTAAACTTCTGAACCACGCAGTAAAAGAGTGACTCACATAAAAATGATGTAAATGATGTACCTGATTTAATAAAACATTTGCAAACCTAAAAATCAATTTTTCTCAAAACCTCTAAAATGGACGTATAACCATTGTTCTCCAAACTCTCTATGTTGTGGGACACTCGCATATTTTAAAATCACCATGAATGCTGAAAGGTTTATAAAGGTTTTAGAGCAACATATGCTCCCCTTCAGATCACATCTATTCCAGGGAAGGGCTTGTGTATTTCAGCAGGACAATGCAAAACCACATACTGCAGCTGTTACAACAGCATGGCTTCGTATTAGAAGAGTCCGTGTGCTGAACTGGCCTACCTGCAGTCCTGATATTTCACCGATTGAGAACATTTGACGCATGATTAAACAATAAGTCCGTCAAAGGAGACCAAAACTCTCCGGCAGCTGGAAGCCTGTATTAAACAAGAGCGGGATCAAATTCCAATGGCTAAACTCAAGAAACTTGTCTCCTCAATGCCCATATGCCTCCACTCTGTGTTAAAAAGGAGAGGGGATGCTACACCATGGTAAACAGGCCCCTGTCCCAACTTTTTTGAGACCTGTGGCAGCCATCAAATTTGAAATGAGCTCATTTTGTAGATAAAATTTTTAAAATTTCTCAATTTCAACATTTACTATGTTATTTCTGTTCTACTGTGAATAAAATACTGGCTGGTGTGATTTGAAAGTCATTGCATTTTGATTTTATTCACAATTTACACTTTGTCCCAACTATTTTGGAATTGTGGTTGTATGACTGCTCTAAATGTGAAGAAAGCCTTAAATAGGGTGAAATTGAACCAGAGTAAACATTTGACACTTCTAAAAAAAAATTATCATAATTATGAATTATGTTTTTGTTGGAGATGCATGATGTTCCATGCATCCATACAGTTACATGCATGATCTGAGATTATTGTGTGAAGAATTTTAGGACTTTAGTGTTTGTTTAATCAAGCACACTTCACCGTTAAAAACATTCTGAAAAACACACTTCTCAGTACTTAGGGACGAGTGAGATATTATACTGTCCCTATCCGACGTCAAGCTGTGGATTTTCAGCAAACGAAACGACCGCTGGTCGGTGAACTTTTTTTATTTTTTACACTTTTTATTGTGTAACAAGCATCTTCTGAATTGGCAGACAAGGTTATCAGGTAGCCTGATTAGCCAGTTATTCCGGGTAATAACCTGAAGTTGTTGAATGCAGGAATAAACATGGTGTCACTTGGCAGAGGAAGGGATTTCTGCTGCCATGCATGCATGATAACACAGTGCAAGGCTGAAAAAGGTCAAGGTATACCTGCGTTTAGAATTTCTTGCACCTTAATCATTGTTAGTCAAAAATTTACAGAAATGGTTGGTCTGAACTAGTGATGCACTCCTTTCACAAAGCAACAAGTCATAATCTCTGACCAGTGGAGTAAAAATGAGATGCACTCTCTAGAAATAGAACAAATATTTTTTATAGAAAATAATGAACCACCATGTGAACCATTATTTTTTTCCTGGGGATCAAATTGACCTCCTATGTGATATGTGAAGCCAATTCAAGAATACATATTGATATTTAGACCATGAGCTTCCAATCACTCAATTCCACCAAGAAAGAAGCCTATTTAAGTTTTTTTTTTAATGAAGACTCATCGTAACAGCTCAGACTAATGTTTTCAACCTGTCAATAGGCTTACCATAAACCAACCATGTCGGTCCACACACAGATCGATATTCTGTATTTGCCTGTATCGCAAAAGAATGCATTCAGTCCTGCTTTGTAACGTGACCGCCATCTAACTGTTGGCTGTATTGGAAGGTTAAGCCAACTTAATGCAGCACTTGAGAAAAAAAAGGCTCGTGGCCAGGTGGGGGACGCAAAGTTTCTTTTTACGGGAATGAAGGTAATAAAATAGCGTCACCTCGGGTGGAGTGTAATATTGCACCTGGTAGCTTACCAGAGCGTGGGATAATCTTGACTCTGACCGCACGGAGGGCACATGCTGGAGCGACGATACACCGTCCATAACCAAAGTTCACATCAGCAGACCTATTTGAACTAGCAAATAGCTATCATTATAATTGCGTGATTACTGCGAGATACTGTGGCTGGCACGATAAGGGCACACCCATACGGTGACCTCTACCCCGCTTCCATGCATGCGTAACACATCACATAGTGCAGCATCTGTGTGGTTGTTACAAGAACAACGCAGGCCGAAAAGGCAACATATATTTTTGCATGATATGCATGGAATCATTTTACATAATCGAAACTTGCTGCTAGTCTGTGACGTTAAAGGCACGGGATGGCCCATGTGTTGCAGACAATGTTAGGCCATAATCAAACCGTTTGGATTCTATTTACCTTCGAGTTGCGTTCAAAGCACAGCAGCACTCCGACCCCGTATATAACTAAATAGAAGAATCCTGCGATTTAAGCGAAATGAGTGTCCAGAATTGATTTCAGATCCGAATCGGAATACATAAACAGCGCTGAGGTGCTCCCAGGGATTTGTGTCCCCGAAAAATATAAACATCGTCTAGCTCTGTCCATGTCGGAGAGCTAAAAATCCACAACGGTACTATGTACAGGTTAATCAGCATTCACTTGACACAGCCAGCTCAAGGTGACATATTGTCATGAATTAATAACGTATCAATTGCTCAACTGCATTGGAGTTTTGGCGCTTAATTATTACTAGGTCCATATAATCCGTACATCCTCATTTCGGTTGTCAAATTTTGCTAATCAACGCAAGGCAAATAGCGTAAGTTTGGCACACGTTGTGAACTAATTTGCAGAAGCTCAACTCAGAAATATATACGTTCGGACATTCAAATGGAAAGCGACTAAAACGAAATTCTCAATTACCTGGATGTAATGAGCTGCGTCCCTCATTAAGCATGCAAAAATAAGCTCGCTGCGAGTCACTGTGCATGTTTATTTGGCAGCAACGACAAACTTCAACGCATTGCATCCAAGTGACATTAAATAAAACGTGCTTACCTGATTTAGGATAGGTGACTATCCATATGTCACTACTCCTGAGAGAGAAGTTAGCAATTTCCTCCATCTTGCCTCTGCAGAAGGGAGGTAGCCGAACTCCATTGTATTCGAAGTATTTGCTCTCAAACTCAATTGGAGTGCTTGGCGTTTCTACCTCGTTCTCCGCCATAATGCTGCAGTATTTGGCAATATATATTTAATGGATTGGTGGGGCAGGGGAAAAAACGAACCGATGTTTTCAGAACGGGCGAAATGTTCGGCGAAGACTTGCAGGATCGTAAACCACTGACCTTCAGCCAATCAGAATGGGATGAAGTGATGTAATGGGACTCGCTCAGTGATGCTCGGGATGATGCTGCGGCGGGTGCCTTGCCTCAGCACCAGTGCTGTGCTCCTGTTAGCGGAAGACACTTCCTGCCACGAAAGAGCGCACGCAGCTACATTCCCAGCGCACAAACACTTCAATACGTTTATTCTTGTAGTTTAATTTATGTGGCGGCCTGTTTCGCCCAATTTTAAATTTAGCTGCCGAAGTTATCGCTTTATTTACATGAGTATATTTCCCTTTGTTTACAAAATACAAGACGCGTATGTTTAGACTACGTTTTGTCGTCGCAGTGCGCAGTTCCAGAGACAAACTCGTGCACGGTGTTATTTACGAATCGCTTACTGTGATAGATGAGCTGCACGGAAAGCGGGAGGTGCCCACTGTGAGCAGGAATGCTGCGCACGCATGCTATTGGCTAACGCCTGCGCGGGGTGGGAACAGTGGGTCGGGGAGGGGGCGGCCCTGTTGGAAAGCAGAAATCACATGCAGACTTACACAAGGCCAAGTGCGGAACGCCTTGTACTTTAATCACTTGGAATGTAGCTCAGGCCCAGCCAGGTTCAGGCAATGCGTTTGGAAATGAGGGCTTTTCACAATATTTGAATATTTTTTTTGAAAATACCGAGAGTATTCAGTTGATGAAATTTTGTTTTGCATCGCGGCTCCGTTATTTAATATTGAAATGTTTGACCTTAAAGATGGATGGAATTTATCTTTCGCCGGTTGCGGTTTTTTGGGGATATATCACATCGGTGTTGCTAGCTGTTTGCTGGAACAAGCCCCCTACCTCATTAAAGGAGCGTCGAAGATCTACGGAGCTTCAGCCGGCGCACTCACGGCGTGTGTGCTGGCTGGTGACGCCTCTATAAGTATGACAAGTTTACTTTACCTGCCTGTTATGTGACTTTTTTATTGATCCAATGCAAGCCCACTGTGTTCTTTTTGGTTTTTTGAAATGGAATTGAAAATCAATTTGTTGTATGCGTCCGCTCAAATTGCTTCACGTTCTGGTTTTACTTTGAAACCGAAAGCGACTGGTTTAAAATACTGTGACCGGTTAACCTTTTACTCGAGATGATAGCAGTGCCAATACCTTCAGTCACTGCATTTGACACGAACCATATGTTTATGGATCATCACATAGCCTTTCCCCAAACTAAAGGAGAATTTAATTCTTCTTTGTTTTAAATATTGCATATTTAGGAGCATTAATCAGTAGACGATGTAATTCTCTTGTAAAGACCAGCTATTATTGGTTTGGTTGTATCAGGTGTATTTATTTATTTATTTATTTATAATTGTATATAAGAACTATGCGCTATTTTGGTATGAATAGTTTTATGTGCAGGTGCTTTGAATTCATCTCCTTGTTTTTCATATTTGGAATCTTGTTTAAAAAAAAGCCCACACAACTCTAATGAGAATCTGTATATGCCTTTACTGCAAAATGTAGTTAACTGTGACGTTTTTGCTGTGATCGATAGATAGATATTACTATAATAGGGATGGAATTTTCACTGTTGATTAAAAATCTCCAGATTTCTTGGTTGTGTTCAATGAAATTGGCATAATAAAATATAGAAATGTTAAGTCGTGAGACGTTTATTTTTCTCCGGAAGGCCACTTCTAAACATGACTCTACCTGCGGAATGCTGTTGCCTCGTGATGTAGACTTTCAATGGGAAGAGATAATTCAACAGCAAAGGAGGAGGAATTTGGGATTATTTTCATGAATGAAGCAGACAGTTGTGCATTTTAGTATCTTAATTACAAATAAGGAAATAATCGTCTTTGGTCGAAGGTGAACTAAATTATTTGCCTTTAAATTATGACGCATCAAGTGCTTATATTTTACACTTCTCGCTATAACATGGGCTCGCCACAGTCGCGGTGATTTGCCGGTTATTGAACGATTTGGACAGGCGCTGTGCGAATCGGCGGTTGTGCGCCCATGACGTCATTCTTTTTCTTCTGGATTCTGATTGGCTATAAAAGTCTGTCATGAGCAGAGCTGAAGCCCTGTCGCTGCTGCTGGTTACACTAGGAATCTGGCATGCGTTTACTGCAGGTCAGTAATGTGTACATAGTCCAAACCGCTGAAGCCAGTTTTTCCGCTCTTTCGGCCTCCGATAAGACACTGTTCTGGAGGAGGTATTCCCGAATGACGGCCTCACTGGCATCTCTGCTTTGCAGGTCATTGATCATTTTGCCTGCCGATAGTCTTATCTGTTTACCCTTTGCTGGATTACTGCATTTATTTGCACACACTTCTTTAGGCTTTTTGCGGTTCTGTTACACACTTTTACTTGCTAATGTGTTCCATGTGGGACTGGTCTGTCGTCGTAGCAACATGCCCATAACAACCATGATGGTCGGTAGTTAACCAATAAACCCAAGTCGGCTCTTGTAATGACTTATTTGAGTTTCCTCTGAGAGACTGGGCTGTGTTGAATAGCCCTGTGCAGAGTATGGTCTGTAATGTTTGGGACTGACAAGGGTGGAGAATTGGAGGGCTGTGTGTTCAGTGTTATCATCTTTACACAGTGACAGTGTGTGTTAAAAAAATCCCCTTTACTGCAGGGAGATGATGTTTGCTGTCCCAAACATTATGGAGCTTACTATTTTTGGGAGGACTACTCCATAGGGTATACAATGTGGACACCCGTTGTTCTGTGTATTTGTACACTCTTCAAGAAATATGAGAACATTTTAACAACACAATGTGACTCCAAGTCAATCACACTTCTGTGAAATCAAACTGTCCACTTAGGAAGCAACACTGATTGACAATCAATTTCACGTGCTGTAGTGCAAATGGAATAGACAACAGGTGGAAATTATAGGCAATTCGCAGGGCTCTGCAGGGGGTGACCACAGACCTTCTCAGTTCCTATGCTTTCTGGCTGATGTTTTGGTCACTTTTGAATGCTGGCGGTGCTTTCACTGTAGTGGTAGCATGAGACGGACTCTACAACCCACACAAGTGGCTCAGGTAGTGCAGCTCATCCAGGATGGCACATCAATGCGAGCTGTGGAAAGTTTGCTGGGTCTGTCAGCATAGTGTCCAGAGCCTGGAGGTGCTACCAGGAGACAGGCCAGTGCATCAGGAGACGTGGAGGAGGCCGTAGGAGGGCAACAACCCAGCAGCAGGACCGCTTCCTCCGCCTTTGTGCAAGGAGGAACAGGAGGAGCACTGCCAGAGCCCTGCAAAATGACCTCCAGCAGGCCACAAATGTGCATGTGTCTGCTCAAACGGTCAGAAACAGACTTTATGAGGATGGGATGAGAGCCTGATGTACACAGGTGGGGGTTATGCTTTCAGCCCAACACCATGCAGGACGTTTGGCATTTGCCAGAGAACACAAAAATTGGCAAATTTGCCACTGGCGCCCTGTGCTCTTCAGATGAAAGCAGGTTCACACTGAGCACGTGACAGTCTGGAGGCGCCGTGGAGAACGTTCTGCTGCCTGCAATATCCTCCTGCATGATCGGTTTGGCAGGGGGTCAGTAATGGTGTGGGGTGGCATTTCTTTGCGGAGCCGCACAGCCCTCCATGTGCTCGCCAGAGGTAGCCTGACTGCCATTAGGTACAGAGATGAGATCCTCAGACCCCTTGTGAGACCATATGCTGGTGTGGTTGGCCCTGGGTTCCTCCTAATGCAAGACAATGCTAGACCTCATGTGGCTAGAGTGTGTCAGCAGTTCCTGCAAGACGAAGGCATTGATGCTATGGACTGGCCCGCCCATTCCCCAGACCTGAATCCAATTGAGCACATCTGGGACATAATGTCTCGCTCCATCCACCAACGCCACGTTGCACCACAGACTGTCCAGGAGTTGGCGGATGCTTTAGTCCAGGTCTGGGAGGAGATCCCTTAGGAGACCATCCGCCACCTCATCAGGAGCATGTCCCGGCGTTGTAGGGAGGTCATACAGGCACGTGGAGGCCACACACTACTGAGCCTCATTTTGACTTGTTTTAAGGACATTACATCAAAGTTGGATCAGCCTGTAGTGCGTTATTCCACTTTAATCTTGAGTGTGACTCCAAATCCAGACCTCCATGTGTTAATTCATTTGATTTCCATTGATAATTTTTGTGTGATTTTGTTGTCAGCACATTCAACTATGTAAAGAACAAAGTATTTAATAAGAATATTTCTTTCATTCAGATCTAGGATGTGTTATTTTAGTGTTCCCTTTATTTCTTTTGAGCAGTGTATATGTTTATATATCTGTGTGTCTTTATGTGGTTTTGTCTTTTATTTTGACAGCGTGGTTGCAAGGCTCAAGTGGCAACGCATTATTGGTCACCATGCGGTATTTGTGTGGACTGTGACTGTTAAACTGTGACTGTTTTCTGCGATTCATTGCAATCTGCATTGCATAACCTTCAAAAGACTGTGACTTGCCTGTGACAGTCCTGCAGTCAAAGCGGCCTGTAATTGCTGTTATTATTGGGTGATTATTTTTTGATCGCTTTGTGTCTCGTTATGTCCTCGTCAGCCAAATGCTGTGAAGATGCCATTGAACTGGCTAAGGAGGCTCGCAAGCGTAACCTGGGCCCTCTGCACCCCAGCTTCAACCTCCTGAAGGTCCTGCGGGCCGGGCTGCAGCGAGATCTGCCCAGCGACGCGCACACGCGGGCCTCCGGTCGCCTCTGTGTCTCCCTCACGCGGGTGTCCGACGGGCAGAACGAGCTGGTGTCCCACTTCGACTCCAAGGAGGAGCTCATTCAGGTGAGCGCACCTGGAAACCACATATCGACCCTCACGCGACTCTGCTGCGTGTGTCTTTGAGAATAAGGCTGTCAGATTAATACACTCTTATCCTGACTCATCATATAGTTACGTTACCTGATAAAGCGCCAATATAAAACGAAAAGATAGGCTTTTGACATCCTTATTTGATGTTTAGGGTAACGGTTCAGGTGAGAGTTAGGGGGTCGGGTTTGTTTTAACACTGGTATCAAACAAGGATGCCAGTTAGTGACTCGCCAGTTGGCTATGCACACAGTTTGAAGCAGTGCCAAGGAGTGAGAAGTATTTAAGTTGTGAACATAGTTAGTTACTAAGCTTTTGGGAAACAAGCACCAAAGTGGATGAATGAATTTGGCCCCTTGAAGTTGGCTTGTGTATTTCAATTGTGAACACATCAAGTAAAAATTTCATGATGCTTGATGATTTTGAGAGAAAGCGTTTTAAATTTCGGCACATTTTATTTGATCTGCAATATCGGTTTACTTCTTGCGTGATTCCATTGAAACAAATGGGTAAATTGCTCTATTTTTTAACATCAAATACTTAATGGGTACATTACAACATACCATAGTAATAGGGCAAAAAAGTTCAAGGGTGATGAGATATTAATTTGTGCTGGGTGTGTTGGATGAGCTGGATGAGTTGGTTGTGCTAGGTCTGGCGTGTGCTGTGTAAGGTGGGTGAGCTGGGCGAGTTGGGTGTCTTCGGTGAGCTGGGCGAGTTGGGTGTGTTGGGCGAGCTGGGCGAGTTGGGTGTGTTGGACGAGCTGGGCGAGTTGGGTGTGTTGGGCGAGCTGGGCGAGTTGGGTGTGTTGGGCGAGCTGGACGAGTTGGGTGTGTTGGGCGAGCTGGGTGTGTTGGGTGAGCTGGGCAAGCTTGGTGTGTTGGGTGAGCTGGGCGAGTTGGGTGTGTTGGGTGAGCTGGACGAGTTGGGTGAGCTGGATGTGTTGGGTGAGCTGGGCAAGCTGGGTTTGTTGGGTGAGCTGGATGTGTTGGGCGAGTTGGGTGTGGTGGGTAAGCTGGGTGAGTTGGGTGTGGTGGGTAAGCTGGATATGCTGGGTGTGTTGGGTGAGCTGGATGTGTTGGGTGAGTTGGGTGTGATGGGTGAGCTGGGCGAGTTGGGTGTGGTGGGTGAGCTGGGCAAATTGAGTGAGTTGGACGAGTTGGGTGAGTGGAGTGTGTTGGGTGAGCTGGGCGAATTGAGTGAGTTGGACGAGTTGGGTGAGTGGAGTGTGTTGGGTGAGCTGGGCGAATTGAGTGAGTTGGACGAGTTGGGTGAGTGGAGTGTGTTGGGTGAGCTGGGCTAGTTGGGTGTGGTGGGTGCGCTGGGCGAGTTGGGTGTGGTGGGTGAGCTGGACGAGTCGGGTGTGGTGATTGAGCTGGGCGAGTTGGGTGTGGTGGGTGAGCTGAATATGCTGGGTGTGGTGGGTGAGCTAAATATGCTGGGTGTGTTGGGTGAGTTGGACGAGTTGGGTGAGATGGATGTGTTGGGTGAGATGGATGTGTTGGGTGTGGTGGGTGAGCTGGGCGAGTTGGGTGTGGTGGGTGAGTTGGGCGAGTCGGGTGTGGTGGGTCAGCTGGGCGAGTCGGGTGTGGTGGGTGAGCTGTGCGAGTCGGGTGTGGTGGGTGAGCCGGGCGAGTCGGGTGTGGTGGGTGAGCCGGGCGAGTCGGGTGTGGTGGGTGAGCCGGGCGAGTCGGGTGTGGTGGGTGAGCCGGGCGAGTCGGGTGTGGTGGGTGAGCTGGGCGAGTCGGGTGTGGTGGGTGAGCTGGGCGAGTCGGGTGTGGTGGGTGAGCTGGGCGAGTCGGGTGTGTTGGGTGAGCTGGGTGAGTTGGGTATGGTGGGTGAGCTGGGCGAGTTGGCTGTGGTGGGTGAGCTGGGCGAGTTGGCTGTGGTGGGTAAGCTGGGCGAGTTGGTTGAGGTGGGTGAGCTGGATGAGTTTGGTGAGCTGGATGTGTTGGATTTGCTAGGTGTGGTTGGTGTGTTGGGTGACGTGGATGTGCGGGGTGTGGTGGGTGCGCTGGGGGAGTGGGGTGTGGTGGGTGAGCTGGATGTGCTGGGCTAGTTGGGTGAGCTGGACGAGTTGGGTGAGCTAGATGTGCTGGGTGTGTTGGGTGAGGTGAGTGAGCTAGCAGGTTTGGTGAGCTGGATGTGTTGGGTGTGGTAGGTGAGTTGGGCGAGTCGGGAGTGGTGGGTGAGCTGGACGAGTCGGGTGTGGTGGGTGAGCTGGGCGAGTTGGGTGTGGTGGGTGAGCTGGGCGAGTTGGGTGTGGTGGGTGAGCTGGACGAGTTGGGTGTGGTGGGTGAGCTGAATATGCTGGGTGTGGTGAATGTGTTGGATTTGCTAGGTGAGGTTGGTGTGTTGGGTGACGTGGATGTTCTGGGTGTGTTGGGTGAGCTGGGTGAGTTGGGTGTGGTGGGTGAGCTGGGTGAGTTGGGTGTGGTGGGTGAGCTGGGGGAGTTGGGTGTGGTGGGTGAGCTGGATGTGCTGGGCTAGTTGGGTGAGCTGGACGAGTTGGGTGAGCTAGATGTGCTGGGTGTGTTGGGTGAGGTGAGTGAGCTAGACGAGTTGGGTGAGCTGGACGAGTCGGGTGTGGTGGGTGAGCTGGGCGAGTCGGGTGTGGTGGGTGAGCTGGATGTGTTGGGTGAGCTGAATGTGTTGGATTTGCTAGGTGAGGTTGGTGTGTTGGGTGACGTGGATGTGTTGGGTGAGCTGGATGTGTTGGGTGAGTTGGGTGTGTTGGGTGAGCTGGCCGAGTTGGGTGTGGTGGGTGAGCTGAGCGAGTTGGGTGTGGTGTGTGAGGCGGATGCGCTGGGTGTGTTGGGCGAGCTGTATGTGTTGGGTGAGCTGGGTGAGTTGTGTGTGGTCGGTGAGCTGGGCGAGTTGGGTGTGGTGGGTGAGGTGGATGCGCTGGGTGTGTTGGGCGAGCTGGGCGAGTTGGGTGTGTTGGGCGAGCTAGGCGAGTTGGGTGTGTTGGGCGAGCTAGGCGAGTTGGGTGTGTTGGGCGAGCTGGGAGAGTTGGGTGTGTTGGGCGAGCTGGGAGAGTTGGGTGTGTTGGGCGAGCTGGACGAGTTGGGTGTGTTGGGCGAGCTGGGTGTGTTGGGCGAGTTGGGTGTGTTGGGTGAGCTGGGTGTGTTGGGTGAGCTGGGCGAGCTGGGTGAGCTGGGCAAGCTGGGTGAGCTGGGTGAGCTGGGCAAGCTGGGTGTGTTGGGTGAGCTGGGCAAGCTGGGTGTGTTGCGTGAGCTGGACGAGTTGGGTGAGCTGGATGTATTGGGTGAGCTGGGCGAGTTGGGTGTGGTGGGTAAGCTGGATGAGTTGGGTGTGGTGAGTAAGCTGGATATGCTGGGTGTGTTGGGTGAGCTGGATGTGTTGGGTGAGTTGGGTGTGATGGGTGAGCTGGGCGAGTTGGGTGTGGTGGGTGAGCTGGGCGAATTGAGCGAGCTGGACGAGTTGAGTGAGTGGAGTGTGTTGGGTGAGCTGGGCTAGTTGGGTGTGGTGGGTGAGCTGGGCAAGTCGGGAGTGGTGGGTGAGCTGGACGAGTCGGGTGTGGTGGGTGAGCTGGGCGAGTTGGGTGTGGTGGTTGAGCTGGGCGAATTGGGTGTGGTGGGTGAGCTGGACGAGTTGGGTGTGGTGGGTGAGCTGAATATGCTTGGTGTGGTGGGTGAGCTGAATATGCTGGGTGTGTTGGGTGAGCTGGACGAGTTGGGTGTGGTGGGTGACCTGGGCGAGTTGGGTGTGGTGGGTGAGCTGGGCGAGTTGGGTGTGGTGGGTGAGCTGGGCGAGTTGGGTGTGGTGGGTGAGCTGGGCGAGTCGGGTGTGGTGGGTGAGCTGGGCGAGTTGGGTGTGGTGGGTGAGCTGGGCGAGTGGGGTGTGGTGGGTGAGCTGGGCGAGTTGGGTGTGGGGGTTGAGCTGGGCGAGTTGGGTGTGGTGGGTGAGCTGGACGAATAGGGTGTGGTGGGTGAGCTGAATATGCTGGGTGTGTTGGGTGAGCTGGACGAGTTGGGTGAGATGGATGTGTTGGGTGAGCTGGACGAGTTGGGTGTGGTGGGTGTGCTACGCGAGTTGGGTGTGATGGGTGAGCTGGGTGAGCTGGGCGAGTCGGGTGTGGTGGGTGAGCTGGGCGAGTCGGGTGTGGTGGGTGAGCTGGGTGAGTCGGGTGTGTTGGGTGAGCTGGGCGAGTTGGGTGTGGTGGGTGAGCTGGGTGAGTCGGGTGTGTTGGGTGAGCTGGGCAAGTTGGGTGTAGTGGGTGAGCTGGGCGAGTTGGGTGTGGTGGTTGAGCTGGGCGAGTTGGGTGTGGTGGTTGAGCTGGGCGAGTTGGGTGTGGTGGGTGAGCTGGACGAGTTGGGTGTGGTGGGTGAGCTGAATATGCTGGGTGTGGTGGGTGAGCTGAATATGCTGGGTGTGTTGGTTGAGCTGGACGAGTTGGGTGTGGTGGGTGAGCTGGGCGAGTTGGGTGTGGTGGGTGAGCTGGGCGAGTTGGGTGTGGTGGGTGAGCTGGGCGAGTCGGGTGTGGTGGGTGAGCTGGGCGAGTTGGGTGTGGTGGGTGAGCTGGGCGAGTCGGGTGTGGTGGGTCAGCTGGGCGAGTTGGGTGTGGTGGTTGAGCTGGGCGAGTTGGGTGTGGTGGGTGAGCTGGACGAATAGGGTGTGGTGGGTGAGTTGAATATGCTGGGTGTGTTGGGTGAGCTGGACGAGTTGGGTGAGATGGATGTGTTGGGTGAGCTGGACGAGTTAGGTGTGGTGGGTGTGCTGGGCGAGTCGGGTGTGGTGGGTGAGCTGGGCGAGTCAGATGTGGTGGGTGAGCTGGGCGAGTCGGGTGTGGTGGGTGAGCTGGGCGAGTCGGGTGTGGTGGGTGAGCTGGGCGAGTCAGATGTGGTGGGTGAGCTAGGCGAGTCGGGTGTGTTGGGTGAGCTGGGCGAGTTGGGTGTGGTGGGTGAGCTGGGTGAGTCGGGTGTGTTGGGTGAGCCGGGCGAGTCGGGTGTGGTGGGTGAGCTGAGTGAGCTGGGTTTGTTGGGTGAGCTGGGCGAGTTGGGTGGGGTGGGTGAGCTGGGTGAGTCGGGTGTGTTGGGTGAGCTGGGCGAGTCGGGTGTGGTGAGTGAGCTGGGTGAGTTGAGTGTGTAGGGTGAGCTGGGCAAGTAGGGTGTGGTGGGTGAGCTTGGCGAGTTGGATGTGGTGGGTGAGCTTGGCGAGTTGGCTGTGGTGGGTGAGCTGGGCGAGTTGGTTGTGCTGGGCGAGTTGGATGTGTTGGGTGAGCTGGGCGAGTTGGGCTAGTTGGATGTGTTGGGTGAGCTGGGCGAGTTGGGCGTGTTGGGTGAGCTGGGTGTGTTGGGTGAGTTGGGTGTGGTTGGTGAGCTGGGCAAGTTGGGTGTGGTGGGTGAGCTGGATGTGTTGTGTGATTTGGGTGTGTTGGGAGAGCTGGGCGAGTTGGGTGTGCTGGGTCAGCGGGGCGAGTTGGGTGTGGTGGGTGAGGTGGATGTGCTGGGTGTGTTGGGTGAGCTGGAAGTGTTGTGTGAGTTGGGTGTGTTGGGTAAGCTGGGCGAGTTGGGTGTGGTGGGTGAGCTGGGCAAGTTGGCTGTGGTGGGTGAGGTGGATGTGCTGGGTGTGTTGGGTGAGCTGGATGTGTTGGGTGAGTTGGGTGTGTTGGGTGAGCTGAGTGAGTTGGGTGTGGCGGGTGAGCTGGGCGAGTTGGGTGTGGTGGGTGAGCTGGGTTTGTTGGGTGTGGTGGGTGAGCTGGGTTTGTTGGGTGTGTTGGGTGAGCCGGGCGAGTCGGGTGTGGTGGGTGAGCTGGGCGAGTTGGGTGTGGTGGGTGAGCTGGGCGAGTTGGGTGTGGTGGGTGAGCTGGGCGAGTTGGGTGTGGTGGGTGAGCTGGGTGAGTCGGGTGTGGTGGGTGAGCTGGGCGAGTTGGGTGTGGTGGGTGAGCTGGGCGAGTCGGGTGTGGTGGGTGAGCTGGGCGAGTTGGGTGTGGTGGTTGAGCTGGGCGAGTTGGGTGTGGTGGGTGAGCTGGACGAATAGGGTGTGGTGGGTGACCTGAATATGCTGGGTGTGTTGGGTGAGCTGGACGAGTTGGGTGTGATGGATGTGTCTGGTGAGCTGGACGAGTTGGGTGTGGTGGGTGTGCTGGGCGAGTTGGATGTGATGGGTGAGCTGGGCGAGTCGCGTGTGGTGGGTGAGCTGGGCGAGTCGGGTGTGGTGGGTGAGCTGCGCGAGTCGGATGTGGTGGGTGAGCTGGGCGAGTCGGGTGTGTTGGGTGAGCTGGGCGAGTTGGGTGTGGTGGGTGAGCTGGGTGAGTCGGGTGTGTTGGGTGAGCCGGGCGAGTCGGGTGTGGTGGGTGAGCTGGGTGAGCTGGGTTTGTTGGGTGAGCTGCGCGAGTTGGGTGGGGTGGGTGAGCTGGGTGAGTCGGGTGTGTTGGGTGAGCTGGGCGAGTCGGGTGTGGTGGGTGAGCTGGGCGAGTCGGGTGTGGTGGGTGAGCTGGGTGAGTTGGTGTGTAGGGTGAGCTGGGCAAGTAGGGTGTGGTGGGTGAGCTTGGCGAGTTGGATGTGGTGGGTGATCTTGGCGAGTTGGGTGTGGTGGGTGAGCTGGGCGAGTTGGTTGTGCTGGGCGAGTTGGATGTGTTGGGTGAGCTGGGCGAGCTGGGCGAGTTGGGTGTGTTGGGTGAGCTAGGTGAGCTGGGCGAGTTGGGTGAGCTGGGTGTGTTGGGTGAGTTGGGTGTGGTTGGTGAGCTGGGAAAGTTGGGTGTGGTGGGTGAGCTGGATGTGTTGTGTGATTTGGGTGTGTTGGGAGAGCTGGGCAAGTTGGGTGTGCTGGGTCAGCGGGGCGAGTTGGGTGTGGTGGGTGAGGTGGATGTGCTGGGTGTGTTGGGTGAGCTGGATGTGTTGTGTGAGTTGGGTGTGTTGGGTAAGCTGGGCGAGTTGGGTGTGGTGGGTGAGCTGGGCAAGTTGGGTGTGGTGGGTGAAGTGGATGTGCTGGGTGTGTTGGGTGAGCTGGATGTGTTGGGTGAGTTGGGTGTGTTGGGTGAGCTGAGTGAGTTGGGTGTGGTTGGTGAGTTGGGCGAGTTGGGTGTGGTGGGTGAGCTGGGTGTGTTGGGTGAGCAGGACGAATTGGGTGTCGTGGGTGAGCTGGGCGAGTTGGGTGTGGTAGGTGAGCTGTGCGAGTTGGGTGTGTTGGGTGAGCTGGGCTAGGTGGGTGTGTTGGGTGATCTGGGTGAGATGGGTGTAGTGGGAGAGCTGGTTGAGTTGGGTGTGGTGGGTAAGCTGGGCGAGTTGGTTGAGGTGGCTGAGCTGGACGAGTTGGGTGTGTTGGGTGAGCTGGGCTAGGTTTGTGTGGTGGGTGATGTGGGTGGGATGGGTGTAGTGGGAGAGGTGGATGAGTTGGGTTTGGTGGGTAAGCTGGGTGAGTGGGGTGTGTTGACTGAGCTGGGTGTGTTTGGTGAGCTGGACGAGGTGGGTGTGTTGGGTGAGCTGGGTGAGTTGGGTGTGGTGGGTGAGCTGGGCGAGTTGGGTGTGGTGGGTGAGCTGGGCGAGTTGGGTGTGGTGGGTCAGCTGGATGTGTTGGGTGAGCTGGACGAGTTGGGTGAGCAAGATGTGGTGGGTGAGCTGAATGTGTAGGATGTGCTAGCTGAGGTGGGTGTGTTGGGTGAGTGGGTGTGTTGGGTGAGCTGAGCGAGTTGGGTGTGGTGGGTGAGCTGGATGTGTTGGGTGAGGTGAGTTGGGTGTGGTGGGTGAGCTGGGCGAGTTGTGTGTGGTGGGTGAGCTGGGCGAGTTTGGTGTGGTGGGTGAGCTGGGCGAGTTGGGTGTGCTGGGTGAGCGGGGCGAGTTGGGTGTGGTGGGTGAGGTGGATGTGCTGGGTGTGTTGGGCGAGTTGGGTGTGGTGAGGGAGCTGGATGTGTTGGGTGAGGTGAGTGAACTAGACGAGTTGGGTGAGCTGGATGTGTCGGGTGTGGTGGGTGACCTGGGTGAGTTGGGTGTGGTGGGTGAGCTGGGCGAGTTGTGTGTGGTGGGTGAGCTGGGCGAGTTGGGTGTGCTGGGTGAGCGGGGCGAGTTGGGTGTGGTAGGTGAGGTGGATGTGCTGGGTTTGTTGAGTGCTCTGGTTGTGTTGAGTGTGTTGGGTAAGCTGGGCGAGTTGGGTGTGGTGGGTGAGCTGGGCAAGTTGGGTGTGGTGGGTGAGGTGGATGTGCTCGGTGTGTTGGGTGAGCTGGATGTGTTGGGTGAGTTGGGTGTGTTGGGTGAGCTGGGCAAGTTGGGTGTGGTGGGTGAGCTGGGTGTGTTGGGTAAGCAGGACGAATTGGGTGTAGTGGGTGAGCTGGACGAATTGGGTGTAGTGGGTGAGCTGGGCGAGTTGGGTGTGGTAGGTGAGCTGTGCGAGTTGGGTGTGTTGGGTAAGCTGGGCTAGGTGGGTGTAGTGGGAGAGCTGGATGAGTTGGGTGTGGTGGGTAAGCTGGGCGAGTTCGTTGAGGTGGCTGAGCTGGACGAGTTGGCTAAGCTGGGTGTTTTTGGTGAGCTGGACGAGTTGGGTGTGTTGGGTGAGGTGGGTGAGCTGGACGAGTTGGGTGTGTTGGGTGAGCTGGACGAGTTTGGTGAGCTGAATGTGTTGGATGTGCTGGGTGAGGTAGGTGTATTGGGTGAGTTGGGTGTGTTGAGTGACGTCGATGTGTTGGGTGTGTTGATTGACGTCGATGTGTTGGGTGTGTTGAGTGACGTGGATGTGTTGGGTGAGTTGGGTGTGGTGGGTGAGCTGGGGGAGTTGGGTGTGGTGGGTTAGCTGGATGTGCTGGGTTAGTTGGGTGAGCTGGGTGTGTTGGGTTAGGTGAGTGAGCTAGACGAGTTGGGTGAGTTGGATGTGTTGGGTGTGATAGGTGAATTGGGTGTGGTGGGTGAGCAGGCCGAGTTGGGTGTGGTGGGTGAGGTGGATGTGCTGGGTGTGTTGGGTGAGCTGGATGTGTTGGGTGTGTTGGGTGAGCTGGCTGAGTTGTGTGTGGTTAGTGAGCTGGGCGAGTTGGGTGTGGTGGGTGAGGTGGATGCGCTGGGTGTGTTGGGTGAGCTGGATGTGTTGGGTGAGTTGGGTGTGTTTCGTGAGCTGGCCGAGTTGGGTGTGGTGGGTGAGCTGAGGGAGTTGGGTGTGGTGGGTGAGGTGGATGCGCTGGGTGTGTTGGGTGAGCTGGATGTGCTGGGTGTGTTGGGTGATCTGGGCCAGTTGGGTGTGGTGGGTGAGCTGAAGCTGCTAGGTGTGTTGGGTGAGATGGGTGTGGTGGGCGAGCTGGGCGAGTTTGGTGTGGTGGGTGAGCTAGGCGAGTTGGGTGTGGTGGGTGAGCTGGGCGAGTTGGGTGTGGTGGGTGAGCTGGGCGAGTTTGGTGTGGTGGGTGAGCTGGATGTGTTGGGTGTGTTGGGTGAGCTGGGCGAGTTGTGTGTGGTCGGTGAGCTGGGCGAGTTGGGTGTGGTGGGTAAGGTGGATGTGTCAGGTGAGCTGAGTGAGTTGGGTCTGGTGGGTGAGGTGGATATGCTGGGTATTTTGGGTGAGCTGGATGTGTTGGGTGAGTTGGGTGTGTTGGGAGAGCTGGGCGAGTTGGGTAAGCTTGGCGGGTTGGGTTTGTTGGCTGAGCTAGGTGTGCTTGGTGAGCTGGACGAGTTGGTTGTGTTGGGTGAGCTGGGCAAGTTGGGTGTGTTGGGTGAGCTGGGCGAGTTGGTTTTGCCTGACGAGTTGGGTGAGCTGATTGTGTTGGGTGAGCTGAATGTGATGGATGTGCTAAGTTAGGTTGGTGTGTTGAGTGAGTTGGGTGTGTTGGGTGACGTGGATGTGCTGGGTGTGTTGGGTGAGCTGGGTGAGTTTGGTCTGGTGGGTGAGCTGGGCGAGTTGGGTGTGGTGGGTGAGCTGGATGTGCTGGGCGTGTTGGGTGAGGTGAGTGAGCTAGACGAGTTGGGTGAGCTGGATGTGTTGGGTGTGGTGGGTGAGTTGGGTGTGGTGGGTGAGCTGGGTGAGTTGGGTGTGGTGGGTGAGGTGGATGTCCTGGGTGTGTTGGGTGAGCTGGGTGTGTTGGGTGTGTTGGGTGAGCTGGGTGAGTTGTGTGTGGTCGGTGTGCTGGGCGAGTTGGGTGTGGTGGTTGAGGTGGATGCGCTGGGTGTGTTGGGTGAGCTGAATGTGTTGGGTGAGTTGGGTGTGTTGGGTGAGCTGGCCGAGTTGGGTGTGGTGGGTGAGCTGAGCGAGTTGGGTGTGGTGGGTGAGGTGGATGTGCTGGGTGAGCTGGATGTGCTGGGTGTGTTGGGTGATCTTGGCCAGTTGGGTGTTGTGGGTGAGCTGAATATGCTGGGTGTGTTGGGTGAGATGGGGGGGGTGGGTGAGCTGGGCGAGTTGGGTTTGGTGGGTGAGCTGGGCGAGTTGGGTGTGGTGGGTGAGCTGGGTGTTTGGGTGTGTCAGCTGAGCTGGGCGAGTTGGGTGTGGTAGGTGAGCTGTGCGAGTTGGGTGAGCTTGGCGAGTTGGGTGTGTTGGGTTAGCTGTGCTAGGTGATCTGGGTGAAATGGGTGTAGTGGGAGATCTGGATGAGTTGGGTGTGGTGGGTAAGCTGGGCGAGTTGGGTGTGTTGGCTGAGCTGGGTGTGTTTGGTGAGCTGAACGAGTTGGGTGTGTTGGGTGTGTTGGGTGAGCTGGGCGAGTTGGTTGAGGTGGGTGAGCTGGATGAGTTGGGTGAGCTGGATGTGTTGGGTGAGCTGAATGTGTTGGATGTGCTAGGTGAGGTTGGTGTGTTCGGTGAGTTGGGTGTGTTGGGTGACGTGGATGTGCTGGGTGTGTTGGGTGAGTTGGGTGTGGTGGCTGAGCTGGGCGAGTTGGGTGTGGTGGGTGAGCTGGATGTGCTGGGTTTGTTGGGTGAGCTGGACGAGTTGGGTGCGCTGGATGTGCTGGGTGTGTTGGGTGAGGGGAGTGAGCTGGACGAGTTGGGTGAGCTGGATGTGTTGGATGTGGTGGGTGAGTTTTGTGCGGTCGGTGAGCAGGTCGAGTTGGGTGTGGTGGGTGAGGTGGATGTGCTAGGTGTGTTGGGTGAGCTGGATGTGTTGAGTGTGTTGGGTGAGCTGGCCGGGTTGGGTGTGGTGGGGGAGCTGGATGTGCTGGATGTGTTGGGTGAGCTGCGTGTGTTGGATGTGCTGGGTGAGGTGGGTGTGTTGGGTGAGTTGGGTGAGACGGATGTTCTGAGTGTGTTTGGTGAGCTAGATATGTTTGGTGTGTTGGGTGAGCTGGGCGAGTTGGGTGTGGTAGGTGAGCTGGGCGAGTTGGGTGTTTTTGGTATGCTGGTCGAGTTTGGTGTCTTGGGTGAGCTGGGCGAGTTGGGTGTTTTTGGTGAGCTGGATGAGTTGGGTGTGTTGGGTGAGGTGGGTGAGCTGGACGAGTTGGGTGTGTTGGGTGAGCTGGGCTAGGTGGGTGTGGTGGGTGTTCTGGGTGGGATGGGTGTAGTGGGAGAGCTGGATGAGTTGGGTTTGGTGGGTAAGCTGGGAAGAGTTGGGTGTGTTGACTGAGCTGGGTGTGTTTGGTGAGCTGGACGAGGGGGTGTGTTGGGTGAGCTGGGCGAGTTGGGTGTGGTGGGTGAGCTGGGCGAGTTGGGTGTGGTGGGTGAGCTGGACGAGTTGGGTGTGGTGGGTCAGCTGGATGTGTTGGGTGAGCTGGACGAGTTGGGTGAGCAAGATGTGGTGGGTGAGCCGAATGTGAAGGATGTGCTAGCTGAGGTGGGTGTGTTGGGTGAGTGGGTGTGTTGGGTGAGCTGGGCGAGTTGGGTGTGGTGGGTGAGCTGGATGTGTTGGCTGTGTTGAGTGAGGTGGGTGAGCTGGATGTGTTGGGTGAGGTGAGTGAACTACACGAGTTGGGTGAGCTGGATGTGTTGGGTGTGGTGGGTGAGCTGGGCAAGTTGGGTGTGGTGGGTGAGGTGGATGTGCTGGGAGAGTTGGGTGAGCTGAATGTGTTGGGTGTGTTGGGTGAGCTGGGCGAGTTGTGTGTGGTTGGTGAGCTGGGCGAGTTGGGTGTGTTGGGTGAGCTAGGCGAGTTGGGTGTGGTGGGTGAGCTGGATGTCCTGGGTGTGTTGGGTGAGCTGGGCGAGTTGGGTGTGGTGGGTGAGCTGGGCAAGTTGGGTGTGGTGGGTGAGCTGGGCGAGTTGTGTGTGGTGGGTGAGCTGGGCGAGTTGGGTGTGGTTGGTGAGCTGGGCGAGTTGGTTGTAGTGGGGGAGCTGGATGTGGTGGGTGTGTTGGGTGACGTGGGTGAGCTGGGTGAGTTGGGTGTGTTGGGTGAGCTGGGCGAATTGGTTGTGTTGGTTGAGCTGGGCGAGTTGGGTGTGTTGGGTGAGCTGGGCGAGTTAGGTTTGTTGGGTGAGTTGGGTGTAATGGGTGAGCTGGACGAGTTGGGTGTGGTGGGTGAGCTGGCCGAGTTGGGTGTGGTGGGTGAGCTGGCCGAGTTGGGTGTGGTGGGTAAGCTGGCCGAGTTGGGTGTGATTTGGTGAGCTGGGCGTGTTGGGTGTGTCAGGTGAGCTGGGCGAGTTGGGTGTGTTGGGTGAGCTGGATGTGATGGGTGTGTTGGGTGAGCTGGGCAAGTTGGGTGTGGTGGGTGAGCTGGGTGAGTTGGGTGTGGTGGGTGAGCTGGATGTGTTGGGTGTGGTGGGTGAGTTGGGTTTGGTCGGTGAGCTGGGTGAGTTGGGTGTGGCTGGTGAGATGGAAGTGCTGGGTGTGGTGGGTGAGCTGGGTGAGTTGGGTGTGGTGGGTGAGCTTGGCGAGTTGGGTGTTGTCGGTGAGGTGGATGTGCTGGGTGTGGTGGGTGAGGTGGATGTGCTGGGTGTGTTGGGTGAGCTGGGCGAGTAGGGTGTGTTGGGTGTGTTGGATGAGCTTGGGCGAGTTGGGTGTGGTGGGTGAGTTGGGCGAGTTGGGTGAGGTGGATGTGTTGGGTGAGTTGGGTGTGTTGGGTGAGCTGGGCGAGTTGGGTGTGGTGGGTGAGCTGGATGTGCTGGGTGTGTTGGGTGAGCTGGATGTGTTGGGTGAGTTGGGTGTGTTGGATGAGTTGGGCGAGATGGGTGTGGAGGGTGAGCTGGGCGAGTTTGGTTTGGTGGGTGAGCTATGCGATTTGGGTGCGGTGGATGTCTTGGGTGATCTGGATGTTTTGGGTGTGTTGGGTGAGGTGGGTGAGCTGGGCGAGTTGGGTGTGTTGGGTTAGCTGGGCGAGTTGGTTGTGTTGGGTGTGTTGGGTGAGCTGGGCAAGTTGGGTGTGTTGGGTGAGCTCGGCGAGTTAGGTGTGTTGGGTGAGTTGGGTGAGATGGGCGAGTTGGGTGTGGTGGGTGAGCTGGATGTGGTGGGTGTGTTGGGTGAGGTGGGTGAGCTGGGCGAGTTGGGTGTGTTGGGTGAGCTGGGCGAGTTGATTGTGTTGGGTGAGTTAGGTGTGTTGGGTGAGCTGGGCGAGTTGGGTGTGTTGGGTGAGGTGGGTGAGCTGGGCGAGTTGGGTGTGCTGGGTGAGCTGGGCGAGTTGATTGTGTTGGGTGAGTTGGGTGTGTTGGGTGAGCTGGGCGAGTTGGGTGTGTTGGGTGAGCTGGGCGAGTTAGGTGTGTTGGGTGAGTTGGGTGAGCTGGGCAAGTTACGTGTGTTGGGTGAGTTGGGTGTAGAGGGGGAGCTGGGCGAGTTGATTGTGTTGGGTGAGCTGTGCGAGTTAGGTGTGTTGGGTGAGTTGGGTGTGTTGGGTGAGCTGGGCGAGTTGGGTGTGTTGGGTGAGCTGGGCAAGTTACGTGTGTTGGGTGAGTTGGGTGTAGTGGGTGTGCTGGACGAGTTGGGTGTGGTGGGTGAGCTGGATTTGTTGGGTGAGTTGGGTGTGTAGGGTGAGCTGGGCCAGTTGGGTGTGGTGGGTGAACTAGGTGAGTTGGGTGTGGTGGTTGAGCTGGGCGAGTTGGGTGTAGTAAGTGAGGTGGATTTGCTGGGTGTGTTGCGTGAGCTGGATGTGTTGGGTGAGTTGGGTGAGCTGTGCGAGTTCATTGTGGTGGGTGACCTGGATGTGGTGGGTGAGCTGGGCGAGTTGGGTGTCGTGGGTGAGCTGGATGTATTAGGTGAGTTGGGTGTGTTGGGTGAGCTGGGCGAGTTGGGTCTGGTGGGTGAGCTGGGCGAGTTGGGTGTGGTGGGTCAGCTGGGCGAGTTGGGTGTGCTGGGTGTGTTGGGCGAGTTTGGTTTGGTGGGTGAGCTATGCGATTTGAATGCGGTTGATGTGTTGGGTGAGCTGGATGTGTTGGGTGTGTTGGCTGAGCTGGGTGTGTTTGGTGAGCTGGACGAGTTGGGTGTGTTGGGTTTGTTGGGTGAGTGAGCTGGCGAGTTGGTTGAGGTGGGTGAGCTGGATGAGTTGGGTGAGCTGGATGTGTTGGGTGAGCTGAATGTGTGGATGTGCTAGGTGAGGTTGGTGTGTTCGGTGAGTTGGTGTGCTGGTGACGTGGATGTGCTGGGTGTGTTGGGTGAGTTGGGTGTGGTGGCTGAGCTGGGCAAGTTGGGTGTGGTGGGTGAGCTGGATGTGCTGGGTTTGTTGGGTGAGCTGGACGAGTTGGGTGCGCTGGATGTGCTGGGTGAGGGGAGTGAGCTGGACGAGTTGGGTGAGCTGGATGTGTTGGATGTGGTGGGTGAGTTGGGTGTGGTGGTTGAGCTGGGCGAGTTGGGTGTGGTGGGTGAGGTGGATGTGCTGGGTGTGTTGGGTGAGTTGGATTTGTTGGGTGTGTTGTGTGAGCTGGGTGAGTTTTGTGTGGTCGGTGAGCTAGTCGAGTTGGGTGTGGTGGGTGAGGTGGATGTGCTAGGTGTGTTGGGTGAGCTGGATGTGTTGGGTGTGTTGGGTGAGCTGGCCGGGTTGGGTGTGGTGGGGGAGCTGGATGTGCTGGATGTGTTGGGTGAGCTGCGTGTGTTGGATGTGCTGGGTGAGGTTGGTGTGTTGGGTGAGTTGGGTGAGACGGATGTTCTGAGTGTGTTTGGTGAGCTAGATGTGTTTGGTGTGTTGGGTGAGCTGGGCGAGTTGGGTGTGGTGGGTGAGCTGGGCGAGTTGGGTGTGGTGGGTGAGTTGGGCGAGTTGGGTGTGGTAGGTGAGCTAGGCGAGTTGGGTGTTTTTGGTGAGCTGGTCGAGTTTGGTGTCTTGGGTGAGCTGGGCGAGTTGGGTGTCTTGGGTGTGCTGGGCGAGTTGGGTGTGGTGGGTGAGCTGGGTCTGTTGGGTGAGCTGGACGAGTTGGGTGTGTTGGGTGAGCTGGGCTAGGTGGGTGTGGTGGGTGTTCTGGGTGGGATGGGTGTAGTGGGAGAGCTGGATGAGTTGGGTTTGGTGGGTAAGCTGGGAAGAGTTGGGTGTGTTGACTGAGCTGGGTGTGTTTGGTGAGCTGGACGAGGTGGGTGTGTTGGGTGAGCTGGGCGAGTTGGGTGTGGTGGGTGAGCTGGGCGAGTTGGGTGTGGTGGGTGAGCTGGTCGAGTTGGGTGTGGTGGGTCAGCTGGATGTGTTGGGTGAGCTGGACGAGTTGGGTGAGCAAGATGTGGTGGGTGAGCCGAATGTGAAGGATGTGCTAGCTGAGGTGGGTGTGTTGGGTGAGTGGGTGTGTTGGGTGAGCTGGGCGAGTTGGGTTTGGTGGGTGAGCTGGATGTGTTGGCTGTGTTGAGTGAGGTGGGTGAGCTGGATGTGTTGGGTGAGGTGAGTGAACTACACGAGTTGGGTGAGCTGGATGTGTTTGGTGTGGTGGGTGAGCTGGGCAAGTTGGGTGTGGTGGGTGAGGTGGATTTGCTGGGAGAGTTGGGTGAGCTGGATGTGTTGGGTGTGTTGGGTGAGCTGGGCGAGTTGTGTGTGGTGGGTGAGCTGGGCGAGTTGGGTGTGTTGGGTGAGCTAGGCGAGTTGGGTGTGGTGGGTGAGCTGGTCGAGTTTGGTGTCTTGGGTGAGCTGGGCGAGTTGGGTGTCTTGGGTGAGCTGGGCGAGTTGGGTGTCTTGGGTGAGCTGGGCGAGTTGGGTGTGTTGGGTGAGCTGGATGTGTTGGGTGAGCTGGGCGAGTTGGGTGTGGTGGGTGAGCTGGGCGAGTTGGGTGTGGTGGGTGAGCTGGGCGAGTTGTGTGTGGTGGGTGAGCTGGGCGAGTTGGGTATGGTTGGTGAGCTGGGCGAGTTGGTTGTAGTGGGGGAGCTGGATGTGGTGGGTGTGTTGGGTGAGGTGGGTGAGCTGGGTGAGTTGGGTGTGTTGGGTGGGCTGGGTGATGTGGTTGTGTTGGTTGACCTGGGCGAGTTGGGGGTGTTGGGTGAGTTGGGCGAGTTAGGTTTGTTGGGTGAGTTGGGTGTAATGGGTGAGCTGGACGAGTTGGGTGTGGTGGGTGAGCTGGACGAGTTGGGTGTGGTGGGTGAGCTGGCCGAGTTGGGTGTGGTGGGTGAGCTGGCTGAGTTTGGTGTGGTGGGTGAGCTGGCCGAGTTGGGTGTGATTTGGTGAGCTGGGCGTGTTGGGTGTGTCAGGTGAGCTGGGCGAGTTTGGTGTGTCGGGTGAGCTGGATGTGATGGGTGTGTTGGGTGAGCTGGGCAAGTTGGGTGTGGTGGGTGAGCTGGGCAAGTTGGGTGTGGTGGGTGAGCTGGGTGAGTTGGGTGTGGTGGGTGAGCTGGATGTGTTGGGTGTGGTGGGTGAGTTGGGTTTGGTCGGTGAGCTGGGCAAGTTGGCTGTGGCTGGTGAGATGGAAGTGCTGGGTGTGTTGGGTGAGCTGGATGTGTGTTGGGTGAGCTGGGCGAGTTGGGTTTGGTGGGTGAGCTGGCTGAGTTTGGTGTGGTGGGTGAGCTGGCCGAGTTGGGTGTGATTTGGTGAGCTGGGCGTGTTGGGTGTGTCAGGTGAGCTGGGCGAGTTTGGTGTGTCGGGTGAGCTGGATGTGATGGGTGTGTTGGGTGAGCTGGGCAAGTTGGGTGTGGTGGGTGAGCTGGGCAAGTTGGGTGTGGTGGGTGAGCTGGGTGAGTTGGGTGTGGTGGGTGAGCTGGATGTGTTGGGTGTGGTGGGTGAGTTGGGTTTGGTCGGTGAGCTGGGCAAGTTGGCTGTGGCTGGTGAGATGGAAGTGCTGGGTGTGTTGGGTGAGCTGGATGTGTGTTGGGTGAGCTGGGCGAGTTGGGTTTGGTGGGTGAGCTGGGTGAGTTGGGTGTGGTGGGTGAGCTTGGCGAGTTGGGTGTTGTCGGTGAGGTGGATGTGCTGGGTGTGGTGGGTGAGGTGAATGTGCTGGGTGTGTTGGGTGAGCTGGGCGAGTAGGGTGTGTTGGGTGTGTTGGATGAGCTGGGCGAGTTGGGTGTGGTGGGTGAGTTGGGCGAGTTGGGTGAGGTGGATGTGGTGGATGTGTTGGGTGAGTTGGGTGTGTTGGGTGAGCTGGGTGAGTTGGGTGTGGTGGGTGAGCTGGATGTGCTGGGTTTGTTGGGTGAGCTGGATGTGTTGGGTGAGTTGGGTGTGTTGGATGAGTTGGGCGAGATGGGTGTGGAGGGTGAGCTGGGCGTGTTTGGTTTGGTGGGTGAGCTATGCGATTTGGGTGCGGTGGATGTCTTGGGTGATCTGGATGTTTTGGGTGTGTTGGGTGAGCTGGGCGAGTTGGGTGTGTTGGGTGAGCTGGGCGAGTTGGTTGTGTTGGGTGTGTTGGGTGAGCTGGGTAAGTTGGGTGTGTTGGGTGAGCTAGGCGAGTTAGGTGCGTTGGGTGAGTTGGGCGAGTTGGGTGTAGTGGGTGAGATGGGCGAGTTGGGTGTGGTGGGTGAGCTGGATGTGGTGGGTGTGTTGGGTGAGCTGGGCGAGTTGGGTGTGTTGGGTGAGCTGGGCGAGTTGATTGTGTTGGGTGAGTTGGGTGTGTTGGGTGAGCTGCGCGAGTTGGGTGTGTTGGGTGAGGGGGGGAGCTGGGCGAGTTGGGTGTGTTGGGTGAGCTGGGCGAGTTGATTGTGTTGGGTGAGTTGGGTGAGCTGGGCGAGTTGGGTGTGTTGGGTGAGCTAGGCGAGTTAGGTGTGTTGGGTGAGTTTGATGTGTTGGGTGAGCTGGGCAAGTTACGTGTGTTGGGTGAGTTCGGTGTCGTGCGGGAGCTGGGCGAGTGGATTGTGTTGGGTGAGCTGTTCGAGTTAGGTGAGTTGGGTGTGTTGGGTGAGCTGGGCGAGTTGGGTGTGTTGGGTGAGCTGGGCAAGTTACGTGTGTTGGGTGAGTTGGGTGTAGTGGGTGAGCTGGACGAGTTGAGTGTGGTGGGTGAGCTGGATTTGTTGGGTGAGTTGGGTGTGTAGGGTAAGCTGGGCCAGTTGGGTGTGGTGGGTGAACTAGGTGAGTTGGGTGTGGTGGTTGAGCTGGGCGAGTTGGGTGTAGTAAGTGAGGTGGATTTGCTGGGTGTGTTGCGTGAGCTGGATGTGTTGGGTGAGTTGCGTGAGCTGAGCGAGTTCATTGTGGTGGGTGACCTGGATGTGGTGGGTGAGCTGGGCGAGTTGGGTGTGGTGGGTGAGCTGGATGTATTAGGTGAGTTGGGTGTGTTGGGTGAGCTGGGTGAGCTGGGCGAGTTGGGTGTCTTGGGTGAGCTGGGCGAGTTGGGTGTCTTGGGTGAGCTGGGCGAGTTGGGTGTGTTGGGTGAGCTGGATGTGTTGGGTGAGCTGGGCGAGTTGGGTGTGGTGGGTGAGCTGGGCGAGTTGGGTGTGGTGGGTGAGCTGGGTGAGTTGTGTGTGGTGGGTGAGCTGGGCGAGTTGGGTGTGGTTGGTGAGCTGGGCGAGTTGGTTGTAGTGGGGGAGCTGGATGTGGTGGGTGTGTTGGGTGAGGTGGGTGAGCTGGGTGAGTTGGGTGTGTTGGGTGAGCTGGGCGAATTGGTTGTGTTGGTTGAGCTGGGCGAGTTGGGTGTGTTGGGTGAGCTGGGCGAGTTAGGGTTGTTGGGTGAGGTGGGTGTAATGGGTGAGCTGGACGAGTTGGGTGTGGTGGGTGAGCTGGACGAGTTGGGTGTGGTGGGTGAGCTGGCCGAGTTGGGTGTGGTGGGTGAGCTGGCTGAGTTTGGTGTGGTGGGTGAGCTGGCCGAGTTGGGTGTGATTTGGTGAGCTGGGCGTGTTGGGTGTGTCAGGTGAGCTGGGCGAGGTGGGTGTGTCGGGTGAGCTGGATGTGATGGGTGTGTTGGGTGAGCTGGGCAAGTTGGGTGTGGTGGGTGAGCTGGGTGTGGTGGGTGAGCTGGATGTGTTGGGTGTGGTGGGTGAGTTGGGTTTGGTCGGTGAGCTGGGCAAGTTGGCTGTGGCTGGTGAGATGGAAGTGCTGGGTGTGTTGGGTGAGCTGGATGTGTGTTGGGTGAGCTGGGCGAGTTGGGTGTGGTGGGTGAGCTGGGTGAGTTGGGTGTGGTGGGTGAGCTTGGCGAGTTGGGTGTTGTCGGTGAGGTGGATGTGCTGGGTGTGTTGGGTGAGCTGGGCGAGTAGGGTGTGTTGGGTGTGTTGGATGAGCTGGGCGAGTTGGGTGTGGTGGGTGAGTTGGGCGAGTTGGGTGAGCTGGATGTGGTGGATCTGTTGGGTGAGTTGGGTGTGTTGGGTGAGCTGGGTGAGTTGGGTGTGGTGGGTGAGCTGGATGTGCTGGGTTTGTTGGGTGAGCTGGATGTGTTGGGTGAGTTGGGTGTGTTGGATGAGTTGGGCGAGATGGGTGTGGAGGGTGAGCTGGGCGTGTTTGGTTTGGTGGGTGAGCTATGCGATTTGGGTGCGGTGGATGTCTTGGGTGATCTGGATGTTTTGGGTGTGTTGGGTGAGCTGGGCGAGTTGGGTGAGCTGGGCGAGTTGGTTGTGTTGGGTGTGTTGGGTGAGCTGGGCAAGTTGGGTGTGTTGGGTGAGCTAGGCGAGTTAGGTGTGTTGGGTGAGTTGGGCGAGTTGGGTGTAGTGGGTGAGATGGGCGAGTTGGGTGTGGTGGGTGAGCTGGATGTGGTGGGTGTGTTGGGTGAGCTGGGCGAGTTGGGTGTGTTGGGTGAGCTGGGCGAGTTGATTGTGTTGGGTGAGTTGGGTGTGTTGGGTGAGCTGGGCGAGTTGGGTGTGTTGGGTGAGGGGGGAGCTGGGCGAGTTGGGTGTGTTGGGTGAGCTGGGCGAGTTGATTGTGTTGGGTGAGTTGGGTGAGCTGGGCGAGTTGGGTGTGTTGGGTGAGCTAGGCGAGTTAGGTGTGTTGGGTGAGTTTGATGTGTTGGGTGAGCTGGGCAAGTTACGTGTGTGGGGTGAGTTCGGTGTAGTGCGGGAGCTGGGCGAGTGGATTGTGTTGGGTGAGCTGTTCGAGTTAGGTGAGTTGGGTGTGTTTGGTGAGCTGGGCGAGTTGGGTGTGTTGGGTGAGCTGGGCAAGTTACGTGTGTTGGGTGAGTTGGGTGTAGTGGGTGAGCTGGACGAGTTGAGTGTGGTGGGTGAGCTGGATTTGTTGGGTGAGTTGGGTGTGTAGGGTAAGCTGGGCCAGTTGGGTTTGGTGGGTGATCTAGGTGAGTTGGGTGTGGTGGTTGAGCTGGGCGAGTAGGGTGTAGTAAGTGAGGTGGATTTGCTGGGTGTGTTGCGTGAGCTGGATGTGTTGGGTGAGTTGGGTGAGCTGAGCGAGTTCATTGTGGTGGGTGACCTGGATGTGGTGGGTGAGCTGGGCGAGTTGGGTGTGGTGGGTGAGCTGGATGTATTAGGTGAGTTGGGTGTGTTGGGTGAGCTGGGTGAGCTGGGCGAGTTGGGTCTGGTGGGTGAGCTGGGCGAGTTGGGTGTGGTGGGTCAGCTGGGCGAGTTGGGTGTGCTGGGTGTGTTGGGCGAGTTTGGTTTGGTGGGTGAGCTATGCGATTTGAATGCGGTTGATGTGTTGGGTGAGCTGGATGTGTTGGGTGTGTTGGGTGAGCTGGGCGAGTTGGGTGTAGTGGATGATCTGACCGAGTTCGTTGTGGTGGGTGACCTGGATGTGCTGGGTGTATTGGGTACGTTGGGTGTGGTGGTTAAGCTGGACGAGGTGGTTGTGGTGGGTGAGCTGGGCGAGTTGGGTGTGTTGGGTGAGCTGGATGTGTTGGGTGAATTGGGTGTGTTGGGTGAGCTGGGTGTGCTGGGCGAGTTGGGTGTGGTGGGTGAGCAGGGCGAGTTGATTGTGGTGGGTGTGCTTGGTGTGTTGGGTGACCTGGACGAGTTGGTTGTGGTGGTTGAGCTGGGCGAGTTGGGTGTGGTAGGTGAGCTGGGCGAGTTGGGTGTGTTGGGTGAGCTGGGTGAGTTGGGTGTAGTGGGATTGCTGGTTGAATTGGGTGTAGTGGGTGAGCTGGGCGAGTTGGGTGTGGTGGGTGAGCTTAGCGAGTTGGGTGTGGTGGGTGAGTGTGGCGAGTTGGGTGTGGTAGGTGAGCTGGGCGAGTTTGGTGTGTTGGGTGAGCTGGGTGAGTTGGGTGTAGTGGGTTAGCTTGTCAAGTTGGGTGTGGTCGTTGAGCTGGGTGAGTTGGATGTATTGGGTGAGCTGGGCGAGTTGGGTGTTTTGGGTGAGCTGGGCGAGTTGGGTGTTGTGGGTGAGCTTGGTGAGTTGGGTGAGCTGGATGTGTTGAGTGAGTTGGGGGAGCTGGGCGAGTTGGGTGTGGTGGGTGAGCAGGGCGTTTTGGGTGTGGTGGGTGAGCTTGGTGAGTTGGGTGAGCTGGATGTGTTGAGTGAGTTGGGTGAGCTGGGCAAGTTGGGTGTGGTAGGTGAGCTGGGCGAGTTGGGTGAGTTGGGTGTTGTGGGTTAGCTGGTCAAGTTTGGTGTGGTGGGTGAGTTGGGCGAGTTGGTTGTGGTGGGTGAGCTGGGTGAGTTTAGTTTGGTGGGTGAGTTATGTGATTTGGTTGCGGTTGATGTGTTGGGTGAACTGGATGTGTTGGGTGTGTTGGGTGAGCTGGGCGAGTTGTTTGTGTGAGTGGTGGGTGAGCTGGGCGAGTTGGGTGTAGTGGATGAGCTGGGCGAGTTGGGTGTAGTGGATGAGCTGGGCGAGTTGGGTGTAGTGGATGAGCTGGACGAGTTGGGTGTGTTGGGTGAGCTGGGTGAGTTAGGTGTATTGGGTGAGCTGGGCGAGTTGGCTGTGGTGGGTGAGCTGGACGAATTGGGTGTGGTGGGTGAGCTTGGCGAGTTGGGTGAGCTGGATGTGTTGAGTGAGTTGGGTGAACTGGGCGAGCTGGGCGAGTTGGGTGTGGTGGGTGAGCAGGGCGAGTTGGGCGTGATGGGTGAGCTGGATTTGCTGGGTGTGTTGGGTGAAGTCGGTGAGCTGGACGAGTTGGGTGTGGTGGGTGAGCTGGCCGAGTTGGGTGTGGTAGATGAGCTGGGCGAGTTGGGTGTGGTAGGTGAGCTGGGCGAGTTGGGTGAGCTGGGCGAGTTGGGTGTGCTGGATGTGTTGGGTCTGTTGGGTGTGTTGGGTGAGCTGGGAGTGGTGGGTGTGTTGGGTGAGCTGAGTGTGTTGGATGTGTTGGGTCAGTTGGGTGTGGTGGTTTTGCTGGGTCAGTTGGGTGTGCTGGATGTGTTGGGTTAGTTGGGTGTGCTGGATGTGTTGGGTTAGTTGGGTGTGGTGGTTTTGCTGGGTGAGTTAGGTGTACTTAATCTGTTGGGTTAGTTGGGTGTGGTGGTTTTGCTGGGTTAGTTTGATGTGTTGGATGTGCTGGGTGAGGTGGGTGTCGTAGGTGAGTTGGGTATGTTGCGTGTGCTGGACGTGTTGGGTTAGTTGGGTGTGCTGTGTGGCTGACCGATGTTGAATTTGGTTCTGGATTTTTCCCCCAGGCTCTGATCTGCAGCTGTTTCATCCCGGTGTACTGCGGCCTGATCCCGCCATCCTTCCGCGGAGTGGTGAGTGTCCAGCTCCCCTCGAATCGCGGCTCACGTCTAGAGAGGTGCCTGCATTCCAGCCCTTTTTTTTTGCATCGTCATGGCAACCCATCCCACATTCAGGCTGATTCTCTGATGTGCCTGTCTGTCTGTCTGTTGTTGAAACTCTGATATGAATGTCTTAATAAATGATGAGCCTCGTTCTGTGCGCTGGCCAGTTCTTCGCATGAGAATATTTGCACACAACAGTGATTCAGTCCGATCGAGCCGGACGTTAAAATGGGAAGTGGGTAGTGTGGTCAAGGCGCATTATCACGCATGGATCAGATTTCTGCAGCCTGTGCAGTTGGGTAAGTGTGTAATTGGAGAAGTACACTCTGTTCTTCTCAATGCTATGGTCATGAGTGAATATCACTGCGCGCCCATATGTATCTATTTCCAGACATACTTGTTAAAACTAGCAATTTTTGCTGCCTGTGCTGAAGTGGTGCTTTTTAGAAAATGTCATGATGCTCTTGGAGCTCTTGAGTGTGATGCTTTGATGGTAGTTCCCGCTATATTGTCGCCAGGACCTCATTTTGCCTTGAGAACACACACACACACACAATCATACGGTGAAAGCATTATCAGCCCACACTGTCGCTTTAGTAAACGTCGCTTTGAGGTGAAGGGATGATTGAACGCCACTCATTTGTGATAATGGGAATAATCATTATTTTCCCCTCGGTTTGAGAGAACGCCATGTTTGTGCGTGCTTCACTGCGACCGTGCACTCTGTGTGTCGCCCAATCCAGCGATACGTGGACGGCGGCATCAGCAACAATCTGCCTCAGTATGAGACACAAAACACGATCACCATCTCCCCATTCGCCGGCGAGAGCGACATCTGCCCGCGAGACCGCTCCTTCAGCCTGCATGAGCTGCGCCTCACCAACACCAGCATTCAGGTCAACATGGAGAACCTGTACCGGCTCAGTAGGGCCCTCTTCCCCCCTGAGCCCCAGGTAAGGAGGCGCAAACGCACTTAACGTTTATCCTGTGGCCGCAGTATGGAAACACAAACTCGTTTAACAATCATCATCAGGGCAGGAAGGCAGTGGATTTGAAAACGGCCCGTTTGGACAGTATCTCATACTCGTGTGAGTTGCCTCCTTATCTAGAGACACGCCTGTGAGGCTAATTGGAGACTTCAGTCAGCCGATTGGTGTGAATGATGTGACGGACTGTCACACTGTTCAGAGTGGGTTCCTACTTCTTACCCATTGCATGCTGGGATATGCTCCAGCCTCCATATCCCCCAGCCCAGAGCAGGTGTTTTTAGCAGGTTTGTTAGTGGCTGGATGGGAGCTGATCAGTACAGAAGTTGGTTTCCTTAAGGTAATTTCTCCTGACGCGGGCGTGGTGTATTTTGTGTGTGTGTGTGTGTGTGTGAGACAGGTGATGGCCGAGATGTGTCAAGCTGGCTATGGAGATGCCCTGCAGTTTCTGAAAGATAACAGTGAGTTATTTTATTACAGTTATAGTATATCAGATGCTTTTATCCAAAGCAACCTTAGGATGAATTTATACTGGTGTATTTTGCAGTTTTCCAAGTAGCAACAAAAATTGTCTCATATTCACTGATCAAATTCAGGACTGTGCTCGGTCAGTCAGCTCCTCGTTAGGTTTCAGAAAAGGGTCTGTGCTGCTCTCATTATGTTATCCTGGAAGTTACCTCAGAACTGACTTCCTGTAGATCTGCTGAGGCTGGAGCCCCCGACTGCAGGTCTGTCTGCGCCGGAGCTCGAGGAAGCCACACCCACGTGTTGTTGCCCTGGAGAGGAGGGCATCCAATCAGAGCCTGGGAATCAGGTCGCTATGGAGAGCACCAGGGATTGGGTGCTGCGCAGGCTCCGCCTCCTGAGGAAGCAGCACTGGTGGCTGGACGAACAGAATATCCGCACTCTGCCGCCGCCTCTGAAGAAAGGTAGGTGGCGACTGAGAGCCATTGACTCTGGTGTGTTGACTGTGCTTTGAGTACTGACTGTGTTGACTGTGCTGTGCGTGTACAGACTGTGTTGACTGTGCTGCGTGTGTATTGACTGTGTTGTATGTGTACTTACTGCTGACTCTGTTGTGTGTGTGTGTGTGTGTGTACTGCTTGTGTTGACTTGCTGTATGCGTATTGCCCGTTTAATGACTGTGTTGACTGCTCCCTGTGCTGCAGTATTCTGTGAGGCCTGCAGAGAGAAGCACAGTCTGTACTCTCAGGTGACGGAGTTGCTGCCGGTGCGCATGGCCTCCTACATGCTGTTGCCGTATACTCTCCCTCTGCAGTCTGCTTACTCCACTGCGCAGAGGTGAGCTGGTCTACAGGGTATTGCCTTGCATCGCTGTGCACTGTCTCAGTTCTCCTGACAGCTGTTGCATTGTTGGTGCATTATTTGGCTGATTTGGTCCAAGTAGTAGCATTTTGAACAACTGTACAAAAATACTGTGTGATCTGGGTTTGCCAGATTATTTTCCATAATGACTTGATTAGTCTTAATGGTCCCATATCATGTCACCAGGTGCACAGGTTTTTAGCCGTTCCACGCCATTTCAAACGTGTTCTGTGTGACAAGAGTGAACTGATTTACTGAATGACTGAAATTGACCAGTCCTCCTCGCTGCTGGGAGAGGTTGCATCCTATTGTGATGTCACAAAATAACAGATTTTGAAAGAGCTTGTAATGGCAAATTGGCTGCACACTTAGTGGTGACATGATGGGGGACCTTTAATCACTCTGATCACTCTCATGATCAGAATAGAATTATTTGTTTATTTATTTATTGCCTTGAAAATGTCCACCGTATAGACCTGCCAAAATGGAGCAGTCAGCTTTATAACTGCTCGCATTGTTGGGCTGTCAGTGTAGTGCAGTGTTCCCTAGATACAGCCTGTTGATGCTACCGCTGTTATTTTGTGGTCTGAATGCTTTAACTGTAATTCTAGGTTATCCGTGCCAGAACGGTAGAGTTGGGATGGGATGTAATTGTTCTAACAGTAATGTTGTGTGTCTCAGACTGGTGGAATGGATTCCTGAGCTGACGGAGGATGCGAAGTGGCTGTATGGAATGGCGGGCAGTGTGTACAGACAGGCGTGCCGAGGACCCATGCAGCAAGGTCAGAGGTCAATGCATTTAAGCCACTAATACGAAACATTCAGAATAATAAACTACTGTGTGCTGCCTCAAGTAATGAGGGGGTACAGTGTCCCTCAGTAACCCGACCGGCCTCTCTGACTGCTTCAGCTGCCTGTTTAAAAGCTTGCTTGGTTGCCTGTTTGACTGCCTGTTTCTGTTGCAGCAGTGTTCACATCCGGCAGCGCCTGAGCCCAGCATACCCCCCTTCACTGGACCTGCCTGAGCCCGTCCCCAGCTCGGACCGGCCCTCACTCCTCTCCGCAGCGGACCTCCCAGTGCCCCAGCGCAGCCCTCGCCCTCCCCGCCCTTCTTTGGCCTTCAGGCTCCGCCCAGCAAGCGACTCGAACACCCTGCTCCCCTGAAGCGGCTGGGTCAGCGACAGCTGCCAAACAAATGCCTCGTGAGGCGGTCCTGCTCTGCACAGGGGACTGTGGACCAGTACAGATGCTCTATTCTCATTTTAGGGGAAAGAGCTACACAGGAAGAACCAGGTTTAATTTCACTGCCATTAGAAAGTAATCCATGGACTTAAACTGATGTGTATCTCAATATTATAAAGGACACATTTGACCAGATCTCTCTTGGTTGATGAACTCAAACGTGTGTGTCTGTGACTAATTACGTTATTGTTAGAGCTGTCATTACACTTATGCCTGGGGTAATTTTGCCAGGAGTCAGGGAAAAATTTCACAGAATGGATCATAAGTGCCCTTCCCAGAATGCCTTTCACTTTCTTGTGCCTGCCCTGATTCCAATGAGTCCTCTTTCATTTGACAGGTGGGGCTTGATACAAAAAATACCTCTGCAGGCCATTTCAAACACTTGAGATTTCACTGGGAAGGTGTTCTTAGTGTATTTGTAATGCTGTACCTGCTGCTAGCCAGTTACTCAACTGGATTCTATGACTGTATGTAACTGTAGTAACTGGTAGCTGCATTCAGTCTTGTGTTCAGACAATAGACTGGTCATAAATAGTCCTCCCACTGTTTTAACGTTGGTACTGCATTTTTTATGTCACCTGAGACGAAGTCTCAAAGTCTACTCGCCTTTTGTCCATCGTCGTGCGTCCGTAAACAGTTTACATTTTCGAACGACATCTCAGAAACCACTGATCAGATTTCAAGGAACCTTCCTTGGTCAAATATGCACCCAAATTGTGAATTATGTGGTGCCCACCCCCAGGGGCTCTGAGGGGCAGGGCTAAAACTGGTCAAATTGGCTAAAATTTTAAAAAATCATCTTCTCCAGACCCAGATAAGCTGGAAAACGATACTCTTCACAGATGGAAGGGTCTTCAGGTGCTTTATCAAAATAGTGAACTTCATGACCCTCTCCACGTTTGTCCCTGGGGAGGGGGTGAAATTTACTATAGTCTATATAGGAAAATGATCCTTTTGGGTATGTTTGGTTCATTGACATCAAAAACATCAGTTTTTGTAGAACTCAGGTGACCGTTATGGCCCACGGGCCTCTTGTTATATCTGTCCTAAGCTGTGTGAACTTCAGTACTATGTAATCGCCAGTTGCCAATGTGAAGAGGGATGCATCTGACTGCCTTAACTCAGAAATGCCATTTCTATTTACAGACCAGATGTAATGATGAGTAATGATGTACTCAGATTGGTTTTGTGTAGATTTTTTTTTGTTTGTGTTGAAAATTGGAATTATAAAATTTCAGCTGTATGACAGAAATATTTCAGCAATTACAAATGATGTTGCTTTGATCTCCAATTCTGTGTTTAAAATTCATGGAACATGTTGCTCAAATACCACTTGTTCAATAAAATTGTGATTACAAAAAATGAGATGGGAATCTGTTCCTTTGTCATTGATCTTTGCTTTTCATCATAAATAACTCTAGTTTTGTTCTGTGCTCACTCACATATATTTTATTAGGGCTAGATCAGTCCATAGGCGATAAACTTTGCCTGTTTACTAAACTGGGTGTATTAAAATGTTACTTGTAACATTTTAATATTGATATGTCAATAAAATGTATCCAATACAAAATATTTGACACTGAAGGTAGAACAGGTCTTGGTCCTCAATCTTCTGGCTGATTCTGTACAACATTGGGAGCTGACATTTCTGCAGTGATTTATATTGGTTACTCAATATATGGTTTATCATAAGTGACCGATTTTAACATTTAAACATAACGCGTTGCTCAATACCCCACGGCCCAGACAAGATTTCCTGCCTCAAGGTCACAGCGCTAAGGTCAAAGGTGAAATCCAGCAAAAAACATGATGTTGCACATCTATGTGTCACAGTGATTTACTATACCAAATTTGGTGAAGCTACGATATTTAGTGGAGCGGGGTAGTTGAAAAAAGTGCAAATGGTGATACAAGCAACAGACTTTGCATGAGAACTCTTAATATCCCCATAAATCAAAATCAACCTCCGGCCACTTCAATTTATAGTTATATCCAAGAAGGTCGACACATTTTCAAAATGGTGGCAAATTTGCTCTATATTTTGAATATTTTCAGCCTATAAGCTACAAAAATTGCATATTTTCTACACATTGTGAATTCATATATCTTGGCATTCTTACAGTCATAAAGAGATAAGCTAAACCAATCCTTCCAATCCTTTCCTTTTACCACCTATACAACATGTAAGCACTTTCCGATATGGGATACAACTGGGCTCAGATATGTTACAATCCTACCCCTAGCCCGATCATTCATCCAATGCTATTTAATTCCCATGTGATCTGTACACCTTCCAGAAGACTATAGCCCCGTCTTCTTTGGCTCGGCTCTCCCGTGCTGGCACATCCTGTCAATTCAGGTGCGGCTGTTTAACTTTAAAATGGGGCTAGAGAAACAGCATTTGGGAAACTAATGACAAATATCTACCATTAGCTAGCATTGATCCCCATGCTGAGTTTCACCGCTATACTGTCAACCAGTGTGCCCTGGTAGTGCAATGACACTACACTATTACAATGTTATATTTACCTTTATGTTCATGTTTTCAAATTAGAATGAAAATTAATTAGAAAGAGCTTAATTATTTTCTTACTTGCAAAAATAAACTGATCCAGGAAGATTTACCCCAGATCAATCTATTACCTGACCTTTTAGCGCACATATGAGCTTATACGCAAATATTTCGCTCTTTGGCAGCCATTTTGGATATGATGACAGCCATCTTGGATGTTTCTAAAAACTATTTTACATAATCTTAGCACTTGTAGGCTTGCTCTCAATATTTTAGCATAAACTGACAATGATAAAAAAATGTTTAAGTGATTAAGGAATTAAACGTCCATATTCATATATCAGAAGGAAGCCATTTTGAAAAACTCAAATCCTGTGTGGCCGGAGGTTGATGATGAGACAGGAGACACAGAAGAATAGTTATGCCGAATTTCATGCTTGTATCACTATTTGCACCTTTTCCCTGCTATTCTCAAGTTACCCGCTCCACTATTGCTGAGTACTGACCCGGACAAGATTTCCAGGGTTAAGGTCACAGAGCTAAGGACAAATCCAGCAAAAAACTGACATCGGACATCTATGGGTCATAGTGAGTTATCATACCAAATTTAGTGAAGCCGCGATCATTAGTTGCAGAATACCGGCCCAGACAAAATCATGGACGGACGACGGACGACACGGAAACGTAGGTGGCGACTATACCCCTCCGGCCAGAGTCGGCCGAGGGGTAAGAACTGTTCTGGGGGAATAACATTTTGGAATTCTGATCTATGATGCAATGCGTACTTTTGGTCGCCAGATGGCGGCATTTTATGCATTGGAATAAATATCGAGGCTGTTCCGTTCTCATGGCCTCAATTTTCAAGTGAATTAATTCTGATGCTGCTCTGTGTCCATACCATCTGTAGTTATTATTCAGGCTGCAATTAATCACTCCAGATGGCTTCACGGCGATAATAATGATTGAATTTCACTTTCTGAGGCTGTTCTGTGCTTCATGGCATCAATATTTTGAACCAAGACACTAGAAATCATGTTTGCCACCCAGTAGCTCTATTTTAATTCAAATGACTGAATTTCACTCTTTGAAGGAACATTAGTGGGTATATTGTCAATGGCATTGTGGGATCCAGCACAGCTTTTAAGACTGGATGCTTTACATAATTCTCACCACCAGAGTGCACTATTTTTATTTGATCAGTGGTTCTCAAACTCAGTCCTGGGGGACCACTGTGAATGTAGTTTTTTCATTTATTTAAACTCTGACTTCACATTTTGCGAAAAATAGCAGTGCCTGCAATGGGAAATGAAAGCCCCATATCCATATTGTGTTGATAATGCAGTATTGCAAGCAGCTCCACAAGGTTTAACAAATACTGAACTCCAAGGAATTCCAAGATGACTGAATGAGCTCCTGTAGGTTGTTCCGCACAAGTTTAAAGTTCATTACTGTTTTACCCCAACAATATTAACACAAAACAGGTGTGAGTGATTGTCACTAAAGCTATACATTTATTAGATTATGAAGAGTTTGACAGCAAAGCAAGTACAAATTATACAAATTAAGAGCCCACTGATTGTTTAAATTCCTTGGTATATTCCTCTTTTCATCCAGCAGTATCTCATATGGCATGAGGTGAATATGGAACACTTATTGTTCAAAGCAAGCGAAGCAATTTTGACAGTGTTGCCTGAACGGATAATGAAAATAAATTACTCTCATTAAAGTTTTTGGGTTGTAGTCCTGGCTGCAGTCCCCCAGGACCGAGTTTGAGAACCCTTTATTTAAATATTTCACTGTACCGTCCATTAATTCTAGCTCAGGGTGCAATTCCGAATTTTGGCCAGCGGATGGCATTATTTTAATTCTATTCTCAGTCATTTAATTCTCAGTAATTCTGCTGAGTAAACACCAACCATTATTTCGGAAAAGAATGCAACATCATTTTTGTCCACAAAACGATCATTTTAGCGCCAAAAAGAAAAAAGAAAAAATTAATGGCTGATGGTAATGACTGTCTCTGAATCTGGATGCAGGTCATTATTTTCTAAACCAGGAGGCATTGTTGGAGTACAAATTAATTATTTTATTTTATTTTTTGCGCTAATATGCACGATCATTAATTCACAAGAGGGGTGCAACAAATAATTTTGACCACCAGGCGACATTATTTGGATGCAAATGAATGAATTTCAAGGCTACCCTGAGTTAATACCGTCACTAATTCTGAATCGAGAAGTAATCAATTATTTAGCCAAGAAACGGCATTATTTTATTTTTTGACCGTTTACGAAATCTGAACCAGGGAGCAATTCAAAATTTTAGCCACCCAAAAACATTATTTTATGAGTGAAATTCTTTTAGTTCGGCCCGCTCTAAAAGCAGCTCTAGGTAAATACTGACTAGTTCGGAGTCCGTATACATCACATCATTAGAGGCAGCAAATTGCAATTCATGATTTTTGACCGTTAAGCTGCATCATTTTAATACAAATGAATGAATAATAACTCCTCTGACTTCATACCATCGTTTATCCTTAACCAGAGTGCAATACATAATTTACCCACCAGACGGCATTATTTTAATTTAAATTAACGAACTTAACTCATAGATGTTATTCTCAGTGAATACCGGTTTTTACTTCTCAGCAAGAAAACAGGGCACCTTTTTTGGGTTCCAGATGGCATCATTCTTAGTGCACATCAACGAATCTCAATGCTGGTCAGAGGTAATGCCGTCACGAATGCTGAACCTGGGGATGCAATGCATAATTTACCCACCAGATGACATTATTTTATTTCAAATGAAAAAAACGTCCCTCTTAAATGCTGCACTGGATTCATACCGAAGATTATTTCCCATTAACATACGGCATCATTTCAGTGCTAAACTAATTAATTTCATGACTGTTAAGTGTGAAAACCATCAATCTCTCTAAACTGAGATGCAATTTCTAATTTTTGCCGCCGGGTGTCATCGTTATAGCACAACGCATTAATTTAGAATACCATCAATCTATCCAAACTGAGAAGCAATTCATTATTTTTGCCACAAGATGGAATTATTTCATTCCAAATAAAATAATTTGAAAGCTGTACTGAGTTAATCCTATCAGTGCTTCTTAATCAATGAGCAATGCATTATTTTGTCTACCAGGTGGGATCCTCGCGAAGAAAATGAATACGTTTCACTTCTCAGAGATGTTCTCTGCCAATACTACCTATATTTCAGGACGGGGATGCAACACGTTTTCAGCCACCAGATACCATTATTTGAGTTGAAACGATTGCTTTGACTGTCTGATAAAAGTGAACCAGGGGGCAATTAAACATTTTCGTCATTATATGGGATTAATTTAATTCAAATGATTTCTTTCACTGTCCATTAAATATGAACCAAATAGGTCACTTACAACTCATTATATTTTTATGTTCAAATGTGTGTGACTGTGGTTAAAGAAATAAAATCAGTATCATCGGATATTTTCAGTATTGGGCAATGTCAGAATTTTTTTTTTCAAAACTTTCCCTTTTGCAGCATATGTTAACAACTCACAAACCCCAGCCCCAACGCACACCCGCTGAGTTTAATGAATTAGAATTACCTTTTGAGGGTCACATCAACAGAAAAGTAGTCGATTAACTTATTTTTGTTCAATAGCTCTCCGACTGGGTTTTAGTGGGCTACATGACTGTGGGCTCTTGCTGTATAACTGAGAATAGTATCCCTATATTATGAGTCTTGCCATAGAGTAAATAATGTACTTATTAGTTACCTGAGCTATTCTGTCCATATTACCTCAATATAGCGGTAGCAATTCCCACCAGCGACAAATCTGAATTTAAAAAATGGCTTTTTTTTCCCCTTAAATGTATTGTGAGGGTGCCTTTTTAAATCAGTGCAACAACTCATTTCACCGATTAGTTTGCTTATCAGAGAAATCGGCGGGTGAAGTAATTGGTTGGAATGAAAACTTGCATACGCTCGCCCTCCATGGTATATGGTTGATCTCCACTGGTTTAGAGTATTTTGATCATAATTCCAAGTTTCGATAACGTTCCTCGAGAAGAAGGAATCAAAATGTTATTGAACTGGAGTTTTGACTTCTCAAACCTTCCGAGTAATTAATTATAAGTGGATGTATTTACAATTCTTTGCGACACAATCAGCCGAAGTAACGACGTGGTGAAACGAATTTATCAAAGGGCGTGCCATTGCCATTTAACCGCTTTTCCCCAATTGACGTGAATTTCGCATTCGAGTATTTATCACATCATCAATAAAAATTACTTCCAATTTCAAAAGTAAACAACTTCAGATCCAAATATTTCGGTGAAGAGAACTCTTTATTTTCTCTTGTGAATTATAGCATTTGATCCAAAGTTTATCTCAATTCCCTCAGAATTATGACGGGAACTGTAGCAGTTCTGCTTCGGCCTCCAAAACGTGACGCCTGTAGTGTTGTGCTGCATTGCAATCGACATCGCCTGTTATAATGCAGGTAGTATAGTATAGCGGTGAAAGAAAATGATTTCCAATAATAAGATGCCGGGGTCGAATCTCCCATGTAATTAAAATGAAATATCAAGCTTATGTCCATATGCAGTGCGCCTTCATAATAGCTGATGCATGTGGGCGTTAGTAATGCATACTCACTAACCAATAAAGTATAATCATCAACCATATCTACCTTAAAAAAAAAACCAAAAAAGAAGGTTTAAATGGGACGGATTCTGCGGAGTAGGGGGTTAAACAGAACCTCAAGCGGTAGAGGTTGCAGGTTCAAAATCCAGATTTGCTACAATTTCTAAGTTAGCTAATATCTTCTCTCTGGTGTGCCGTGATAAACCCCCAAAAAAACATTGGTTCATGTAAAAAGCATTGTGGAGAAGGGAGTTTAACCAGACCTTGGACGGTGTAGATTGCAGGTTCAAGTCTTTCGTTGCCACAACTTTTAAATTAGCTAAGATTTTCACTCCGGTTTGCCGTTATAAACCCCCAAAAAAAGCAAAGGTTCAATGTAAAAGACTTGGTGGAGTAGGGGGTTTGGCTATACCTTGAGCAGTGAAGATTGCAGGTTCAAGTCCTTGTTTGCTGCAAATTTTACATTAGTTAAGGATTTCACTCTGGTGTGCCGTGATAAACCCCCAAAAAAAGCAAAAATTAATTGTAAAGGACTCTGTGGCGTAGGGGGTTTGACCAGCCCCCAAACAGTTATGATCACAGGTTCAAATCCTTATTTGCCACAACTTTTAAATTAGCTAAGATTTTCACTCCGGTTTGCCGTTATAAACCCCCAAAAAAAGAAGAAGGTCAATGCGAAGGACTCTGTGGAGTAGGGGGTTTGACCGGACCTTAGGCGGTAAAGGTTGCAGGTTCAAGTCCTTGAGTGCCACCCCTGAGCAACATGAGAGGAGTGTGTGAAGGGGGGGGGATGGTGGGGCTGACCCCCCCCCGAAAATTCCGACAGTATATGCTGGGGATTATACTACTCTAAAGAGAAGAATCTGGAATTTTAGTAAAGTGGAGCAATAAGAAAGTTAGTTTAATATTACCAATTTGTCCATTATGACTACACACAAGTTTGTAGTCAGGCACAAAAGTTCACTCTTCTAAACTGAACTTGCAACCATTTCCTGGATTTGAAATTTGCCAAGGCCAGTAGTTCCTAAAGTCGGCCCTTTCGCGAGACCAAACAAGTGACATTAAGCAGTTTGATTCATTATTATTAATATCACTGATTTGCTTTGTCTTTCAATTCTTCATTGCCTAATAATTGCTGGCTTTAACAACCTTGGGTCCATAACTTTGATTCGAAGCCAATGACTTGTGTCATCAGTTGCAAATTTCCACTTTATGTCATGTTTATGTAAATTTATGTTCCGATTTCATGCAGTATGTAGTGCTTTTCAACATGACCATTTCTAACATGAGGTTTAAAAAGATAAATAAATATTCAGAACAAGAATAGTGCAATTAACAACTGATTAGCATTCTAAAAGATTGGAGCTGCGGTTGAAACAAAAAAACAGCACAGAGTGGGGCCCCAGGACCGAGTTTGGGAACCACTGATGTAAACAAAAGTGACAAGGGAATCAGCGGGGAGGAGAATGCGGACTGCGTCAGAACATGATCATCTGCAGCCGTTCTGTTACTTTCATTTAGCTGCAATTATGAAAAAAATGTAATAAAAATGAAATTAAATTCTTCACCCCCACGACCAATATAACACCACACTGAAACATCTTTATTAAAAAAACCATGACAGGCGCCCCCCACCCCAAAAAAAAAAAAAAAAAAAAAGAGAGCATTTTGTGAAGCGGGGGCACGGTGTAGTGTTGGGGACTGGTGGGGGACACAGTGTAGTGTTGGATCACAGAAGGACTGCGAGGGGCTCCATGCCACAGGACGCTGCACACGTGCAATGCTATTGAGGATGTCGGGTGAGAGAACGAGGGGGGCGGGTTGGTTTGCAAATATACCACAAGGGGGAGCCCGAGATCCAAGGGGTTTTGCTGCAAGAAAAAGAAATAGTTAAGCCCAATGCTGAATTTGTGCATTAAAACAAACTCACATCATTGCATAGATTTGTCCAGGAAAACTGCCTGTCACATACATGAACACATTTTCATTTCGGACTTCATAACTGGGTGCAACACAGCGTCACACAAACTGAAGGCCTGAATGCAGTCGCATAGTGTCCATAGACAATGCATGGTGTACCATTTTTGACACGATTACACAAAAACAAAAAATTCTCAACGTACCTCGTGTTCCCAAAATTTGAAGTTGCACTATTGGGTCATCACTCCACATGTTCTCAATAACATGCACTTGAAACGATGAAATATTCAGACAAATGCAAACACACACACACGCACACACACACACACACACACACACACACACCTCTGATTGTGCACAAGGTGAGTCAGTCAAGCACAAATTATGACAGATCACACTGTTGGCAGGCAAAGTGTAATGGTTTATTACGCTACAAAAAAAATATCAAAACGGTCCGCAAAGCCAACGCAGCAAGTTTCCCATCACTGCTGCAAACTTGAAAGCTCATGAATCTGTACACTGGGGCAGGAGCTAAGAGCCACCAAATTCAAAATTAATTTTTCATAAAATCCCGCTGAATGTTTGAAGTTGGGAGGTACTTCAGAAAAGTTAGGTTTCATCATGGTTAGATATTGATTCTGTGTCATCAAATTAGAGTTCAGACCTCCACAGAGAATTTTTGGCTGACACAGGTCTCCCTGCCATCTTTAAAGGACAGCAGGTCCACACTTTTAACAGTATTATGTGTGTTGAAAACATACCCTTTATTCGCCAATACAGAATGAAGTAAAAATATCAAACTCCTTTCAAACTGATTTTGTACGCCGGGAACAGCACATCAAGCTATATTTCCAAGAAATGGGCAATGTTTGTTGATGTCACCAATTTAGTCCTTTAGTGAAGTGGAACTTCTATTGAAAACTGGGCGGAGCTGAACTTTTGCCCAGGGGTATATGTACATGACAGTCACCAACAGCACATCCTGGTTCCACTGACAGTCACTTACACCTGTGATGCCCAGAGTGGGTCCTGCAGTGCATCTGCACATGCTGGTGTCTGTTCCAACCGCAACTGCAATAATACGATTTTTTCACAAGCTGTCAACTCATCTTAATCAGGTGCGTGTCAAGTTTACAGCAATTATTTACCCTCTTAATGGACAGTTTGACAGAAGAATCCATGAAGCCACGAAGAATAAAAATATCCTCATTATGATATATTGGAAACAACTGCATGAAAAGATGTGAAAAAATGTGACCAAATTGAAGAATTATTTGGGTCCAAATTGGTGAATTTCATTGACATATGGTCATGAAAAAGCATTGTTTATGCAACCTAATGATAAAAAATTAGCATGTTTAGCGTCTGGCAATTAAGTCAACGCAAAGTATTCTGAAAGAACTTAAAACACTTGTGTTTAATCCTACAAATTTCTTAGTCTAAATGTATCTGCTTAAAAAATTACTTGCAAAAAAAAAAAAAAAACATATCTTCTTCATGGCATATATGGGTAGTTCGGTCAAAATTCAGCTTTGAAACACACGTATACAAAACTGCAAGTGTGAAGACGTCTTCCTTAAACCTACCGGGACTTTTGTGATTGTCAAACAGACCTGAATCTTAATAGTGTCCCAAACAGTAGGGTCATTCCATATGAACTCAACCAAAGTCTGGAAATCTCCCATAGTGACCAACTCTAATTTGGCTAAAAAATTTGTACTGGTACCTTAACATATATGATGAACATGTGCAAAATATTTTGTCTAAATTCTAAAGGGTTTTTGTGCTGTGGCTCTACAAAATAGGGTGGTATACCCCATTTTTGACCCTTGCCAATCTCGTATGTTTCAGAACAGCCATATTTGGATGCCAGTATCTTGGGAATGAAATGAGTTGTGAGCTTGAAAAGTGGTGTAGTATGTAAGTGGCACCCAGGGTTTCAGGATCTGTCATCAGAAAAGTCCTATCTCCTCTAGTTTTTGAGGTATTGGCCTCCAAAATAGTGGTTTTGTTATGTGCAAAAATGAAAATTTCTATTTTCAGGGGGCAACTGTCAAGCTACAATAAATCACAACCGTTTATTGGGGCAGCATTCCTTCTATTTAGGCACATGACTATCTATATAAAGATTTTGGACAGTTTTAAAATCATAATTTAGGAGTAAAATGGCTCAGACTGAAAAAAATGCAATTTAAGACCAATTTTTAAAAGTCAAAATCATAGCGTAGTCATTTACCCAGGACAACAATTTTTTTTTCTATAAAATTGCACATAAATGTCAATCATCTGGTCAAACAATCTAATTATTTTCATATGAAAGAGGTGAGAAAACAATTATGAAATGTTGGTGTTTTTTATCCCCACGACAGCTTGCGTTTTAACTACTTTTTTGTCAGAAATGTAGAAAATGTGAGGTATTTGTACTCTGAACACACAGATTTGATGGCATCCACAATTTAGTAAGTCAGTTTATCCAAAAATATAGATAAAATTGAGTTCATAGCCCAAATGAAGGCAGCTTCTTCTGAACTGATTCAGTGTCTTGGTCAGCAAGCTTATAAAACCTTGCGCTCTGCCCCTGGAGCTCTGGTGCAGACACAATGCATATGATGTTCTGGAACGGAACCCAACAGGTATTCTGACGAACAGACAGAGACCATGAGAGAAGTCCAGTCTTAGAATGTCTCATGAAGTTGACAAAGACATCACAGTTTTCATCTGACCGCTCAACAATGCAGCCCACAAACCAATCCTTGTCATAAATGCATGCAACATACTTTCAAAGCGTGTCATAAAAACCTTTTCATGATGGAGACAGATTTGGTCAGCTTCATCAAAGGACATGCCACACCGCCAAGATAGAATCCTTCGGTCATCAGGTTCAAGTTCACTTATTTTAATGAAACCAGTCTTTCTGCAGTGTGTTCTCTTGTGACATTCCTCACCCAGAGAAACACCGATTCTGCACATCTCAGTTACCATGCTGAATGTCAATGAACTGAATGAAGCTTCTTTTGTTTTCAATGTTTGGCTGATGCAATGCTGAAATAAAGATGATGCAATACATGGTTAGCTGATGAAATACCTGATAAGCTGATGTAATACAAGCAAAAGCAGTCAGTCATCACTCATTTGCACACCTTCTATGTAGCCTAGTACTATTAATAAGAAACAGGAAATCTCAATAGTTAGTTGTATTTAAGTCGTCTAAGGACGAAAAGTGTCTATAATTGATATAATTATTTACATATAAAGGAGTTGAAAAAACAATCTGATTTTTTGACCAGATGATTGACATATATGTACAATTATATAGAAAAAAATTGTTGTCCTGGGTAAATGACTACACTATGATTTTGGCTGTTAAAAATTGGTCTTAAATTGCGTTTTTTCCAGTCGGAGCCATTTCTGGAGCTCCCTTACTCCTAAATTATGATTTCAATACTGTCCAAAAACTTTCTACAGATATTCATGTGCCTAAATAGAAGGAATGTAGCCCCAATAAACGATTGTGATTAATTGTAGCATGACAGTTGCCCCCTGAAAATGGAAATTTTCATTTTTGCACATAGCAAAACCACTACTTTGGAGGCCAATACCTCAAAAACTAGAGGAGATAGGACTTTTCTGATGACAGATCCTGAAACCCTGGGTGCCACTTACATACTACACCACTTTTCAAGCTCACAACTCATTTAATTCCCAAGATACTGGCATCCAAATATGGCTGTTCTTAAACATGTGAGATTGGCAAGGGTCAAAAATGGGGTATACCACCCTATTTTGAAGAGTCACAGCACAAAAACCCTTTAGAATTTTGACAAAATATGTTGCACATGTTCATGGGGCCACCAAGCGGTCACAGAATTACAGTCCCATTACATTTTAGATTGTAAATAAAATCAAGTATGTGTCATATTGAAGGTATTAACTTGTTCTTTAATATTATAAAGTGAAAATATATTTTTTGAGAAATTTTCATAGAGGAAACAAGCAAAAACTACAGCGTCACGGAATTAGACAAAATTGACGTGGTTCTTTTTTTAATGTTGTGTAATTATCCAGAAAGTGATATTCCCATCACAGTTATAAAACTTCAATATGTTCATATTTAAGGTGTTTTTGTTAATACTGTAAGTTATAGAAACAAATATTGACTTTAACCCTGCTTTATGGGCAAGAAATTTCAAATAGTCAATGTCACGGAATTCCAAGAGGCAAATTGTCACGGAATGACAATAGTATTAATTAGTTTCAATTTATTTATTTCAATATATTATACATATATACATAATTTTTTACATTTTTTTCAGTTTAGCAATATATTACAATGAGTTTTCACTTATAATGACCAATCATAATACATCAAAAAAATTTTTAAATCTCCATGTCGACATTGGCTTGGCAGCCCATATGTTAAGGTGCCAGTAAAAATTTTTTTAGCCAAATCCGAGTCGGTCATTATGGGACCTCTGGTTGAGTTCATATGGAATGACCCAGTAGATTTTATAATGCGCCATTTCTTAATCTTACACAACTACATCGACTTCTTTTGTCCCAAGTTTAATACAGCCAATAACACAAAAGCCATAAACTGACTAGATCCTGAATTCAAGCCTTGCGTCACCAGGCTCTTCCTTCATACAGGGGAAAAGAGCCTGGCATCCGCTCACTCTGAATTTTGACTGGATTTTGGTTCTGGTCAAGGGAGCGGATCCGGAATTCACCAAATTCACCAAAGTAAAAGTGTACCACGAAATAAAACTATAAATTCTGGAGCAACATCGAGTTCCGTCTTCGGTTTCAAAACATTATATTCATTTAAACATGGACGAACAAAATTTTATTTTTTAAATTAACAAGTTTCTCCACATTTTGGTTAGCTTGGCGCATCCATCGAATTCCGGATCCTGTCTCTCTCGCCCTGGTTCCGGTTGCTGACCAAAACAGCCACTAAACGTCCCCAGACTACTGAATTCGGTCTTACAAATACATCAAGGAAGAGCAACAAGAAACTCCTGCTACATAATTAAGCGCCGAGCATCACAGTGCGCAGGAATGGGAGCGGAGGCACCTGAAACTCATGTGCAGTTTGACAGGACTTGTAAAACGGCGTAGAGCAGAGCCAAATCCAAACGAAGAAAATTTCCGTTACTCAAACATCCGGGAGCCCGTTATGAGACCAGTTTCAAACACCTGCGCGTATCTTGTTTTTTTTTTTTTAGCTAGTCGGCAATACATCGCAATCAAACTGCAGTGACAAAACGAATCCCTCTAAAACATCTACGGCGTCTCCGAGCATTAAACCGTCCAGTCAGCGTCCATCACTGGGGACTGCGCCTTCTTTATAACTCGGCGTGAGTTACATTCTAATTTTATATGAAAACCCGAAGGCTGACTAAAGGCCGCCCATTACGGATAACCACAGTAAAAACAAATGTACAGCCGCGTGTAATGTCTGACGGACAAAGGATTCAACCCCTTCGACTCTTTTACTCGGAGTGTGAATAACCATCAATCACAAATATTCATTTGCTTTATTCCCATTAGTTTCCCATCACAGAAAAACTCTTCAGTTCAGGCACTTTGCTTTCCTTACCCGTTTCATATTTAGTCGGGGACATTCCGTTGTCACGTCTTCACACTGCTGGCGTCTTCACACGCGTTTTCAGAATCTGCCGGATTATGAGAAGCTTCGGGAGCAACTGCGAGCAGTTTAATGTGTGCATTTTAATATGCGTGTTCGGACTGGAACGAAACATTTAGCCGAAGAAACGTTAACAAACAAATCAATATCCACGAATAACAACCGGGCCTGGATTTTGGCAGGACCGGAAGTTTACTAAATTAAGCCGCTGGTTGCTTTTTCCCTTTGACTGGACAGATTTGTCAATACGCATGTTCAGAACACAAACAAGCGCTGTGATTGGTTGACTCCCGACGACGCTGCGGTGCGATAAGAACAGACTTATCTCGTTGAGCCGACATTGATTTGCAGTCTTGGGGCCGGTATTCTGTCAAATTTCGCTCCCTTGTCAAAAAATGCTACCGTAATGCAAAGCGATCGTAAAGTCTTTGTCTTCGCCTTGATATTGCAATATGAATCAGGCTACGATGGTAACTTTGTTATTTGTTAGTTGGATAAGTTTGTTTTAAGATATATCTCCATATACGCCATTATCATTTAATTTTTGCATTTCCAGGAAAACCTAGCGTGTACATGCAAATAATGTGCGCTTATAGGTCGAAATGCGCACTGAAAATTATTCAATTTTTATGATTTTTGAAGATACTTAAGATATGAGCGAGGAAACAGCCCGAGATTTCAGGTTTGCGCAAGCGCAGAACCGCGAGGTAGCACATTTTGATAGGTAGCAAAATTTGTCAAAACACCGGTTCGTACTCTACGCAAGGTACGCGAGCGCGAACGCAAGGCAACGCATCGAGCAACGCAATGTAGCCATCCTGACTAGACACACTGCAAAGTGTGTCGTCCAAATTTCTGTAACGCGACGCATCGACGCGTGTATTTCCGTGAGATTCCAATAGGGGAGACAAAGCAAATAATGCACCATAGCTGTGTTCAACGCGCCAAAAAGAAAAAAGGAGGAGAAGGAGAAGACTTTACTGCCCCCTACTGCATGAGCAGTGTACTGCATTTTAACGAGCCACAACGCAGCAAGGGACGCGCGTTCAGGCTTCTCTGTGAACGGAATGGAACGGACCTGTGCTCGCGTTCGCTCGCGTACCTTGCATAGACTATGAACCGGCCCCAAAATTCACTCCCGAAGGTGCTCTGAGGCTAGAATTTCAGATGTAATTTTGCCCTGAGTGATCGCCAGTGGTTTGCTTGGGGAGTCAAATCAGAACTGCATTTGCTGACACGTACGTGGTCACAGCACTCCTCCACGGGCTCGTTATCCGCAACACCTCCGTCGGGCAGCTTTTAAAGCTCAGTGCGATGGAGATCTCCTGTGGACTAGGAGGAGACTCAATGAAGCCCCGACTGAAAATCCAGCAAACTCTAGCTTTCAATATTTGCTGGTCATTCAATAGTCTTGCTTGATTTAGCTGCTGGACCAGCTTGATTAAACTGTATGGTATAGTTGATGGTTAACCGGGATGGCCGTGCAGGTGTGCCAGTTCAGGTGGGAGATGACACAGGACTGAGAAGGTGGTGATGGAGGAGCAGTACTAGTATTAAAGTGCATTCACTGAATATCAGTGCTTATGATGAACAATTTCAATCAAAATTCATTGAACCTGGTCAGATATTAAGATTGAATGTAAATACCTCAAAAAAAAAAAAAAACACAGTCCCTCTAACAGTCCACCAAACATGAACCTATCTGTGCACCAGAATCAGTAAAACTAAGTTTTCTCATTTTAATGTAGATGTTTGCTTTTGATGTCAGAAAACTGAATTTACTATGTATTAAATGAATGTGTTTCGCTAAAATGAAATACGTAAAAAAATTAGTCTTTGAAAATACATTTTATGGACATTTGAGAAGTAACACCTCCCCTGTAAATAACTTTCAAGCAGAAACTAGTCTCTATGAGCTGGTGAATGTCAGCAGAGGCTGCTCTCACCAATGTGAGCTGGTAACCAGTGAGATCCTGAAACAGTGACTGGTACAGAATCTAAGATGGTAGCTGGCCAATCGGGTGAAGGTCCTAGCTCAAACTGGTCAAGATCCTTAAAGGCTACAAGCTCAAGCTGGATTTTTCAGTGGGGGGGGGGGGGGGGGGGGGGGTGAAGTCTCAGGCGATTGTTCTGAAGGAAACATCTAATGAAGTTTCTCACAGTAGCGGGACAAACATTGGTTTCTCAAAGTGACATTTTTAATGTGCATGGCTGTCCTCTCTCTGGTTCTCAAATTTGTCAATGTAGAGAGTGTGTGAAATGTTTGGACTCGAGTCCAGTGATGCATTTAAAGATTACATTTGCCTGCAGAGAGATTTACGTCCAAAAGGGGGCGTCTGAGCCACATCCAATCATGCTGATGATCCTCCAGGTGAGATTTTGCAGTTTGGAGTGTCAGATTTGATGGCAGTCATACTGAATCAAAAAAGAAGCTTCACACTCATAAATTTGTAAATATTTTATTGAAACTTTTAATAAAAGAGTTTTTATTATCACTAGGGGTAAATGCATTGTCAAAGACATCATGTCACACATCAACTTCGACGTGCACAAGTACGTAGCACGTGCGAGCTGAAAGCTGAAAACCATGTTTTCTTGTGTCCCCAGTCACGTGACCATATGAGAGATGTGCAACTGAGCTCACGTTAGCACGTTAGAGTGACATCTCGGAAAAACAAGTTTTTACAGTTAATTATTTGTTGATTTTCAATGCCATGGCTGTCAAACATTCAGCGTGAACGTGCCATTAGCATGCTGACTACGGAAACGTCCATCACTGACGTTGCAAGAGTTATGGGAAGCAGTTGACGGACTATCCATGATCTTCGGACACGTCTCCAACAAATGGCACCACAGCTGACCGACCTCGTTCTGGTAGCCCACGTGTGACGTCAAAAGCAGAAGACCGACAAATTGTCTTGCGTCATTTGCATAATCGATTTGTCGATTGATGAATTGTTTAGAGGTCGTGTGACTGCCCAAACAATACGTAATTGCCTGCGCACTGCTCTTATTCAAGTTATAACTTACCATTTTTACTCTTGGACATTTCTGTAGCATTTCCGGTGGAACTGGTGACATTATGGACATTATTTTTATGATACACCATCTTTAATGAGTACAGAAATAAATAAAATCATTATTTAAAACCTCATTTCTTGTATGTTCAACTTATCGGCCTCCGAACGAGTGTGAAGTTTTTATTTTGGCCGAGTATATGAATATCTGACACTCTCTTCATTGTCAGTGTTCTTCAGGCCAGAGGACCCCCATAATGCATTTATTCAGAGGGGGCGTGGCCACGGCTCAGCATCCCACTTGACATCATAACTCGGGTAAATTCACCCGTCATTCTGTGTTGGTTTCGTACTGTCCAAATGAAGTGTAAAACACATTTTTCTGAAAAAAATGTGCTAGAATCTGACTTTGCTGAAATTCACTGGTGAAGTAACCATGGTTACTCAGTATTTTTAGTGGAGATATAATGCTACATTGATTCTGATTGCTGTATTGACTCAATTTTGAATCCTAAAAAAATATTTATTTAGCCCTTGCCTCAAGGATACAAATCGCATCCAGCAATTATCAAGTTCATGCCCCTGGTTTCTTAGGAGCATGTTAAACAAAGTTTTTGTGATGAAGTCCCTTCCACTCAATTGAGGTGTAATTTGTGGATTAAACACTCACTCCTGGACCAAATGCACCTGTGACCAAGTCCTACCGTGTGAAACTTTACAGCGCTCACCAGGGCGACAAATGAGTGTTTGAGCAGGAAGGGTCTTTTGGGAAGCACCTTTAACTGAGCTTTAAAAGCTGCGCGTTGTCTGTCTCTTAATAAACGGCTGTGAATCGTGATGAGTCACCTGACCTGCGGAGCGTCCTCTCAGCAAGTGTCAAAATGAATGCATCTGGTGATGGTAATGCCTGGAAAGTGTTCGTGCAATTGGCTAACCGGCAATTACGTAAGGTGAGCTGGGTTTATCTCAGGGTGTATAAAAACATGCCCCCGGCTGTTGGGTAACATTGTCAGCTTTACCGACGGAAGGGGGCTGAATCCTACGGCTTTATTGTAAAATCAGCTTTCAGGCTGTGATTTATTGATGAATTTGTGTGGAAGGCCGTCGCCCGGATTGGGGTTGATAAAATGGTGTGTGAACTGAATTTAATGGGACCGCAGGGATGGACATAGGACTGCTGTCGTGTGAGACTCGGTCCAGGCCTCGAGTTTCATGTGTTGAGGGATGGTATATCTATACTGAATTATATACTAGACTATACTCTTCATGCAGGAGGTTTACTTTCAGTTTATCAGATGTGATGCTCATGCCATATGCCTTGTTCTTTATATTATATTATATTATATTATATTATATTATATGATACAAAGTATTATATTATATTATGAGCCGCAGAATCACAAATGCACTAGAAGTCTCCTGAAGCAGGATTCCCACCCCTCGAGGCCATTACACCGCTCCGTTATTACTGGGGCGGTGACAATGTGCATAGATACCAGCACTGGAACGAGGTCAAACGATCACTCGGCTCAATATTTTCTGAGGGACCAATTAGGTCTCTGCGTGGCTCACAGCAGCGCTGGTTGTCATGGGGACGGAGCGTGGCGTTTTCCTGTGGGATTGCTCTGGAAGCCTGTGATGTCAGCCTGTGTATCTGCCTCTGAAGCACAGACGAATGTTTGGTCGTAGAAATCCTGAGTTCCAGAAAATTCTCTGGCATGACCGCAATCATTTTTCATGGCAGTTGACTGATCAATTATGGATTGAGGGAGACTGTCCCACTTTGCTAATTGTCTTGGATTGATTTTAACCCGAGGTGCGAAGCGGAGGTGGTGGGGGGTGGACCATACCTTGATATGTGGAACCTAATTGGTCGATGTGACTTACGGTCTCAGTATTGCAGACATCTTGGGCAAACTGTTCACATTACGGGCATTTTGAACGTTACAGTCATTTGTTAAAGGGAATTGTGTCCTCGCTAATGATGTGCAGGGGTAGCTGGATTCCGCTGTTGTTCTGTGCTGGTTGGTGGAGGACTGGCCTGATAATATCCCTGTGTTATTGACTTGCAGTAGTTTATTAATTTTTTAATTTCAATTTCAATTTATTTGTATAGCGCTTTTCACAGATAAACTGTCACAAAGATACTTTACAGTCAGAGATGAGTTACTGAAAGGGCAGAGCCCAGCCTATTCCCCACTACAGCAAATGAGGCAAAATATACATATATATATATATATTACTGTGTATTGCTTTGTAATGGCTGCAATGATTTTACGTTTGAACATCAGAAAATTCCCAGGTCCCAATTTTCCATGATCAATCAATTCCCACAACCCGATTTTCCATAATCAATGAATTCCCTAGTCTATCTCTTCCCTTTCATTGGTGCAGAACTTACAAGGAATGGCATTGCCTCTGTAGTCAGTGTCTGAGTTTTAATTGATTCTCAAAACATGTCTGTTTTCATATTAAATATTACAGGCAGCAATTCCCTAATCAGAGCTCATTAAATCCACCTAGCCTGTGCGCCTAAGGGCTAGGCTTGTATGTATTTGCTCTCAGCAACCCTCTCAAAGCTCATTTAAGTTTTCCATCATGTTTTAATCAGTTTAATAGAATTTATTCTTCATTTAGGTTGAGTGTTTAAACCACAGATGCATCTTACATCATGTATGCGGCTGATGCAGAGACAATAGCCAGGTGTTATTCTCAGTGCAGAATGATCCACTCCGCACAGTTTGAACTTGCTGTCATGGTCTTTTTCGGTGTTCTTCATTAATGGATATAAAACAGATTTTTGAATCCTGCTGTGGTAAATTGCGCTTGTGTATTTGGGTAGAAACCTGAAGGGGTCCCAGGAAATGTTTTCGTTTTGTGTGGTTAACTCTCTCTAATCTGTTTTGAAATTGATGGCTGTTGGATCAAACCGGGGATATTACATCACTGCTGATCATATTATTGAAAAAGCACAAACAATAATGTACAACCGCTGGCGCAGATTTGTTGCATTTGATCCTCACACTAAACTGTTCCTCCGGACAGAGATGTTTTGTGTTTTGAAAGATAGACAATTGAAGCACCAATTACTAAAACCCCATAAGTCACACTTGACTTGACTTGACTTGTGGGGTTTTAGTAATCAGTGCTTCAATTATTGGTTTTATCTTTCCTGCATTGAAATGCGTCTTTTAAGTTCATATTAAAAAATTGATTTGTAAGTGTTGGTGAGCTCAAAAAAAAGTCTGCTCGTGTCAGGGTGGCAACCGTTTTGTTTTCACTTGCTTCATGACTTGTAGCAGAAAATCTAGAATAAATTCTGAGTTTGATCAGGAAATTGAAGTATGATGATTGAGGCTTTGTGTGTGTCCAGTGTGCTGGTTCTACATGCTCTCCGGCAGACGCTTGTGATGAATGTGAACTTTCAAAGGACCTGCATTTCCAGCCAGTTTTACCAGAATAAGGATGTGAGGCGGCGTGTCAAACAGTTACTACTGTTCCGTCGTCCTTCTTTCTCAATTTGTGAAGAGAGAAAGGAATCATTTGGTAATTAATAAGACATTAAATAAATGCTGGTGGAAGTGCAAGTTATGGAAGCGTTTTCACTAAAATTCACTAAAATCGTTACATAGTTTGAAATGGAATTTAATAATGAACATAGAGCACCCAAAATGTAATCACTTTACGAGCAGAGCTCTTTAATGCTCTTTTTAATAGTGTGAATAAAAAATCAGAGTGCATTTTTCTTTGTTGCCCAATGTTTAAAACAGAAATGCAAACAAATTACACTATTTCAAGCAAACAAAGTAAATAACTGATATTTTTTCTTTTAAAATGTACTGGGATTATATGGCTGTAATAAATGAAATGTTGTTGTGTTTTGTGTTTATTTATTAAACAGAATTTGAGAGGAGTACCAGCACTCTCTACAGGCCAATATTCGGTCTGAAGAAATGTATTTTTCTCTCTCTTTTTTCCCAAAGAATTAATTCTAGCTAATGTTCTACAACCCCAATTCCGAAATAGTTGGGACGAAGTGTAAATCGTGAATAAAATCAAAATGCAATGACTTTCAGATCACATGAGCCAATATGTTATTTGTAATATAACATAGAAGACAGAGATATTTTACATTTTTAGCCACAAATTATTTCAAATTTTCCACCTGCAACAGGTCTCAAAAAAAATGGAACACAGGCAAAAAAGGGCTGAAAAACCAATGAATAAATAAGAGAATCAGCTGAAAGAACATTTAGCAAGTAATTAAGTTAACTGGCATCAGGTGTGTAACATGATTGGCTGTAAAAGGGATGTCTTAGAAAGGCTGAGTCTTCAGAAGTAAAGATGGCCAGAGGCTCTCCAACCTGTGAAGGCTTGCGTAAAACAATTGTGGAATACTTTACAAACAATGTTCCCCAACGTCAAATTGCAAAGGCTTTGAATCATCAAAAGATTCAGAGAAACTGGAAAAATCTCTGTATGTAAGGGACAAGGCCGAAGACCTTTACTGGATGCCCGTGATCTTCGGGCCCTCAGATCCCACTGCATCACTCACCAGCATGATTCTGTCATTGACATTACTAAATGAGCCCAGGAATACTTGAAGAAACCACTCTCTGTAAACACAGTCCACCATGCCATCCACAGATGCCACCTAAAACTCCATCATGCAAAAAGAAAGCCATTGATGAGCATGAACCAGAAGCGCCGACATGTTCTGTGGGCCAAGGCTCATTTAAAATGCACTGTAGAAAAGTGGCAAAGTGTCCTGTAGTCAGACGAGTCCAAATTTGACATTCTTGTTGCAAATCATGGGCGTCGTGTCCTCCGGGCTAAAAAGGAGAAATACCACCCCTCCTGCTATCAGCCTTTAGTACAAAAGCCAGCATCTCTGATGGTTTGGGAATGCATTTGTGCATATGGTGTGGGACACTTGCATGTTTTTAAGAAGCACCATTATGCTGAAAGGTATCATAAGGTTTTAGAGCAACATATGCTCCCCTCCAGACAACATCTATTCCAGGGAAGGCCTTGTGTATTTCAGCAGGACAATGCAAAACCACATACTTCAGGTATAGCAACAGCATGGCTTCGTAGTAGAAGAGTCCGGGTGCTGAACTGGCCTACCTGCAGTCCTGATTTTTCTTTCATTGAGAACATTTGGCACATAATGAAATGAATAGTCAGTCAAAGGAGACCCAAAACTCTTCAGCAACTGGAAGCCTGTATTAAACAAGAGTGGGATCAAATTCCAATGGCTAAACTCAAAAAACTTGTCTCATCAATGCCCAGACGCCTCCACTCTGTGTTAAAAAGAAGAGGGGATGCAACACTATGGTAAACAAGCCTCTGTCCCAACTTTTTTGAGACCTGTAGCAGCCATCAAATTTGAAATGTGCTCATTTTGTGGATAAAATTGTGAAATTTCCCAGCTTCAACATTTGCCATGTTATCTCTGTTCAATTGTGAGTAAAATACTGGCTGGTGTGATTTGAAAGTCATTGCTTTTAGATTTCATTTGCAATTGACACTTTGTCCCAAATTTTTAGAAATTGGGGTTGTATCATCAAAAAATATTAATAAAGAAATAAATAACCAAGTTTGTTCAGAGAGAAGTTAAAATGTACTTTTAAATGCCATATGCTCTACATTAAATGAGCAGTTCAGAAATGGTTTTGTGGAGTATTTTCCGATTGCACATGTGCCAAACCCACGAGAGGGGAGACGTGCAGCCAACAGTCTCTTCTTCAGTTTTGCAATATAACTGCATTTGCAAAGGCCTCTGATTGCATTTCCGAAAAATAGTCATCATGAATAATTAGAATAAAATCATTCTCAATTTTTCAACTGTCACAGCATTTTTTATTTTAAATATTCTTTTTTAAATGAAGTACCTTCTTTTATTAGTATTTGTTTTGCGCCTACTGTGTCTGCAGTAAAGCAGTTTATTCCCGTTCCAGACTAAATTAATTAATTTTGGCATTTGCAGCCTGCCAGTACTTTTTGTTTTCCTAACTAGTAGAACGATATGATTGGAAGAAAATCCAGTGAAAACCTTTTATCTCAAACATTTTCATAGGTGTTTCTCTCCGTAAAAATGCATATGCTTTAAAACAAGTAAAACATGAATACTGCACAAAGCCATGGAATTGCACTAAAGGTCTACTGTTCGTTTCATCCTTGCAAAAAGACTTCAATTTACAGCCGTGCTGTGGTTTTTATTCCAAGGCCACCATTTCAATCACTGTTCGGTTTCGTCCTTGGATTTTTTTTAATATTTCATCTCTCGTTCCAACTGCGGCGTCCCTGCAGGTCTCCAAGGTGCTTCCTCAAGCCGAATACCCACTCGTGCGACTGCGAAGTAACGATGTGCGGTTGCTTAGCAACGGTGGAAAACTTAATCCCCCTGCCGCTCGCTCGTGGTTCCCCCTGCATTCGTGCGACCAATTTATTTAATTAAAAATGCTGACAAAAATTCACAGAAATACACTCTGCTATTCATTTTGACAACTCACGACAGTTTTTTTTTCTTCGAGTACGCCTTACCTTGCTCAATTGAAGCATGGTGGCCGTTTGGATTAATTGACTGACAACATGTTGACCCGGCCGGCACCATTCGAATTGTGATTGAGCTTGAAGTTGCGCTTCTCTGAACTTCACTTTCAAAGGAAACGCCGCCTATGTCTCCATGCTTACGCGGCAGGGCGCCCCAAAATGTTTTGAAGTAATTTACACTTCGTTGAAGCCGGAACCACAGGCAGAAAACTCACCAAATACTGCCATTAGATTTTCTTTTTGGGCCTAATGGTTTGTCCAGTTTTTTGTTACTCTGAGTTATTATTATCATTATTATTTGTATAATTATTTAGATTCCCGCAATTAACGGTGAAGACCATCTAATAGAATTAATACTTTTATCAATTTATAGTAAGTTAGGGTCAGGCTTTTAGATAGATAGATAGACAGACAGACAGACAGACATAGAGACAGACAGATAGGTAGATAGATAGATAGATAGATAGATAGATAGATAGATAGATAGATAGATAGATAGATTGATTGATTGATTGATTGATTGATTGAGAGGGGCTTATTAGACACTTTATCAAGTAATGTATGATAGTCATGTGGTAAAATACAGAACAGAGCATAACATTACAAAACCTTTGAAAATATGGACACGCACCAAATACTTTGTCATATGGGATACAAAATACTTTGCTGCCTTTTCTATAGATTTTGCCAGAGCAAAAACGTTGTTTTCAAACAGCCAGCACAGGATCTCAGCTTCATGTTTCCAAAATAAATCAGGATTTTTCGCCTGAATGGATTCAAAAAGAGAATTCCTTAAATCACAGTATAGAGGACAATGAAAATCAAAATGAAATTCATCTTCCACAACCTGAATATCACAAAATTCACACAAATGTAAATGTTCAGGTATACCTTTAAACCTGAACATTTCTACTGCCAGGGACTGAGGCAGTATATAAGTACATTATATAGGCTAATATGAATAGACTTGCAGTACCAATATTATCACTGCCAGACACAAAGCCTCACAAGAATCCTTTGTATAACCACAATCTGTGAGACGGAATACAGAAATACATGAATGTGCCGCTTCTCTGTTATTTTAACCACTCCTCAACCAGGAGTGAGCATTTTGAGGGCGCGCATTGAGTTTGACTTGGCATTTAAGCAAGTGTGAAATCACTGACTCCTGTGGATTATGCACTGGGGGACTCTTGCCATTTAAATCACTCATTTAAATTGTGTTGGTCTGCAGCTGTTTCAGTTGTCAAAAATAAAACTACATCCTGTGGTCGAGTCAATCGCATTGACTCCTGCATTTTTATATGAAAGTTTCCCAGAGTGGCCTTGGACATTATAGACTGCGACTTTAAATGTGATCTATTTTCATAAATTAAATCTTTTCGATGAAACACTTATGAAAATATGAATGCTCCAGTGTGATTTAAAAAAAGCAATCCCTTTGAATTAAAAAGCAGCAAAATTGTACTTTACAAAGACCGGCTTATCATGAGCTGAGTCCATTGACTAGTGCTGGAGGTCTCTAAAGAATCATATACAGTGGGAAACGGTCTCTGGCAGTAATGAGTCCATGAGAAAGTGTACAGCTGCCTTGATCAGAGGTCAGAGGGGATGTGTGACGTCTGTTCTTGTTCAAATGCACAATATGTTCACGGTTTTCTTTTGGAAACCTTTTTTTTTTTTTAGAATAGCTGCAATAGTGCACATATTCTTCTCCCAGTTGGGGACCATAAGCTGGCTGGTTTTGCATTGTTATATATCAATTAATCTGCATTTCTTTAGTGCAGTATCTATCTATCTATCTATCTATCTATCTATCTGTCTGTCTGTCTGTCTGTCTGCCTGTCTGTCTGATATATGCTTATCTCTGAGTATCTCTCCGTCAATTTGTCCTTCTGGCCATCTATTGATCTGTCCATCTATCGATCTATCTATCTTTTTGTCAGTTTGTCTGTCAGTCTTTCTTTCTATCTATCTCCATTTTAGTCCTATTTTCTCATTGTTTGTATGATTATAGCAGGGGATCTGGGTGTGCGAACACAACCTTTATGCATGGCTGGGTGCATTTATGCATGATTTGATGGTTTTGTTTTGAGGGTTTGTTTCAAGAAAAGGATACAATAGATGAAAATCTCATTTTTCATCTCTGTCCCCATTAGAATAATCAGCTATTGAGTTAATCTTCATAGCATAAGCATTAAAAACTGATGGTAAAAATATGATCAAGTGGGCAAACTTTTTGTAAACAAATTTTGTTTCATTCCAGGATCTACGGGACTAGCTTGAAGTATCATTCACATAATGTAGAGTAATATTACAGAGCATAAATTCATTTTTAGACTGCACCCAGTTTACTTGGACCCTCAATAATCTCTGCTGACAGTTTTTTTCCACCCGTGTGCTTGAGCTAATAATGGCTGGAGTTAATGCATTGTGTGAGGTGTATTGTTTCTGATCGAGTGGAATAATCAGATAAAGCCGGGTTTGTATATGGTCTATAAAAGCAAGCTAAGGTTTAACATTACACAGTCGCGAAAGAAGATTCCCTGTGATTGATCGCTAACATTGATGCTAATTGTCCACAACATGGTGCACTGTGGACGATGCAAATATACACATACTGCTCAAGTTAAAAAAAAGTGAATTGGCCTCGTGAATAAATTCGGCCATGACATAATATTATTCCTACACCAAAGGTTATTCTTAAACCATAAATTAGAAATAATCCTCTTTATCATATTTTTGCTTTTGCTCTTTGCGATATTCATGACCCAGAAAGAAGGTATTGTTTTGCAATGCTTTTTTTACATACAGTACTGCCTTTTTTATGGATGCTGAAATATACAGTGTGTGTCTGTTTCAATGTGGTTCCCTAATCCGGAGCGCAATTTAACCCATTGTATAGCTAAAATAGCACAGCAGCGGATGTGAATCTCTTCTCAGTGCAAAACATACATTTGTGAGTGATGGGAAAACAGAAAGGTTAATTTATTTTTGTTTTCAAGACGAGCGATATCCATCCCTTCTATCATTTTTTTCTGAACTTTTTTTTGTTCCTTCCTCAAGTGTGGAAGCTTGATTTGCCAAGCCTAAAGAAGTGGACATATACTGTGATAGTTTTCTGTCAGCAGTTTTTCTGACAGGGGATACCTTTTATGATTTAATTTATGATTTATGCGGAAGAGCCTTCCTTAATCATGCCAAGTCATTTCAGCCCAGCTATTATTTATTACACTGACGGGCTGAGTCTCGCTCAGGGCTCAGAGCGTCCGGGTGAGATGAGCTCGTGTCAGTCACGGTGCCGTAATGACTTTATCTTGGACACAGAAAAAGTTTCATCCCTGACGGGCACCACCTGGCTCTGGGGAATATGCGCCTTCCGTCTGTACCCTCCTGTAAATTTTAAAAGTAGTGAGCATCTTTGGGGAAAGTTCATCAATTCAGAGGCGAGCAAATACAAGCACAATCGAATTATTTATTATCATAGTATATGTTTGATGTTTATTATTATTTTTTTTCTTTATAAAAAAACACCTTCCAAGAACACCAAGCGATGCATTGCATCTTCGGTCGAATTTTAGCTTTTAAAGATTACTTTCAACGGAAAATAGACTAATTGGAAATAAAATGGGATAAACTATAAGCGCGCGTGCCGGAATAACCCCCTCTCAGTTCTGAGTCATCGGTCAAATCTCCGAACCTGAGCTTGCATCTGGAGGTCCCAAGTGTTCTGGCCCTTCCTTTGTGACAGCGCTGTGCGTGTACCGAGCGAAAGGCGGTGGCGAGGAATCGGCCCACTCCACAGTTGGGAGTCCTCTGCTTCCTTGTATGGAAGCCACAGTGCGATCGTCAGGCGGGGGAGGGGAGCTCTCGCAAATTGATCTAGTGGGGGTCTGGAGCGAGCATCCCATTTCATGTGAGGAGACCACGAGAACATCCTCCCTTCATAAAGAACTGCGTCCTGTTGTGGAAATACAGTGGCGAATTCACACTCACAGAGTACAAAGCAGCAGATATCTTTTTAAAAGAGTGGCCTTCATGGCGGCTGATCTGATAAGCTAGCCTGGGTACCAGACTGATATCTGGCGAAGTGCAGTTGTATTGGAGGAGCCGAGAGCTCGCAGACTCTGGCATCATCCGCGCAGTCCGGATCGGCTCGTACCGTTAGAGCGGGGAGACTCAGGCTCACCATGGATGTATCACCGGCTCTGATCCTACTTCTCACCACGTTAAACAATTTCTCCTCAGCGCTGTTCTCCTCGCCGCTCATGTAAGTAACGCGCGTAATTCTGCCTTTACTGTGTGGAACCAGCATTCGGTTCCCAGCTGTTCGTCAACGACACGGCTTCACTGAGCCGATGTACCGTGTAAATATTAAAGAAAGAAAAAGTAGCGGGATTATACCCACGCCGCATGAACTGCGTTTCAGAATATTTCTACTTGACAGCGGATGCAGTGTCAGCGATACAAAATACTGTCAATTAAAAATGCTACTCAAATAAAAGTGCCGATGAATGATTTGCGTCATCAGCCCTATGGCTGACCACGTCGGCAAGTTGTTCTATATAGAAAACGAAAATAAATCGTGGAGAAAGCGTATGGGGTCATTGATAATTGAAAAAGGGGTTTATTTGAGTCGGATTATGGGCGCAGTTGACAGAATACGCCCTACGAGGACAACTTTTCAGTCGTGTTTGTTCCGCCTGCAGGCTACAGGTTATACAACAGGCGTATCTTCCGTATTCACACGGACACTGACAGATAGTGATCAGTGGCATATACTTTGATTGAGTTTTATTCCCGCTCGTATTTGTAACGTGTTGTCACAGCTATGTGAGGACTTGTTGCCCCTCAGTTTTGGAATTAAGTGAGATGTTTTGCCGAAGTTGACCAGCATGAGTTTTTAATCAGCAGATCTGATGAGGACGGCCGTCGCACAGACCGTTATCCCTCCTTTACAGACGCGCCCCTCTCGGACCGCGTTCCAGCTTCTGCGTAATAACTGCGCATCTATGGCTCCTTTACTTTCGGTTTTATTTCTGTGCGTTTCGACTGTTCGATGCCCTCAACAACTGCCGTTATAGAGAGTTTTCTATCATACCAATTTATGTTAGAGGGGTAATGTGGGTCCCTATTTCATTTTCATAGAGTACTTCTGCAGGGTAACCAAGTGTGTCTGTTACGCTTGCTAACACCGTCGGGTAAATTAATCTAATAAATTCATAGTACCGGGCAGGGCAGCATCCAGAGCTCAGCTGGCTGATCTAATTATTTACAACACGCAAATACAATACCATTTTCCGACGTTTTCAGACTCTTTAGGGTGTACTTCCCTATGCACGCTAGACAATTACTTGCGTGTGGAATACACTGATAAGCCAAAGCATCGTGACCACCTTCCTTCATACAAGTGTCAGCCACAGCATTAGAATTACCAACAGGTGGACGATTCACGCGTTACGCTGGCAGGGGGTGGAATGCATTACGCAGCATGCGGACAGTAACTTCTTGAATTCAATGTGTTGGAAGCAGGAAAAATTAGGCTACTGTATGGATCTGAGCAACTTCATCAAGCGCCAAATCGTGATGGCTTTACGAGTGCGTCAGAGCGCCTCGAGATACACGACATGTTGTGGAGTGTTAAAGTTCTGCGGTGGTTTGGTGATTTAGGACCTAAACAGGTCGAAGGAAGGACAGTTGATGCACCGGCGACTGGGTCACGGGTTTCCGAGGCTCACAGGTGCGTGTGGGTCTAAACTCTAGTTTGTTTGAGCTGATCCCATAGAAATGTAACTGCAGCACAAAAGCTTTTTTCCTTCCTGTTTCTGATAGAAAGGTGTCAGGACACACAGTGCGAGTAGCTGCCGACGTTCACGGTGCTCATGCTGCCAGCAGCCCGGTCCCAATAACGCCAGCGGGCAAGTGAGCGCAGGACTACACCATCAAACGATGGGAGAAGGCGGCCTGCTCAGATGAAACGTTTTTGTTTACATCATGTGGATGGCTGTGTGCGCGTGTGTCACTTACCTGGGGCGCCAGGATGCACCATGGGAAGAGGAGAGGCCGGAGGCGATGCGATGCTCTGGGCGATATTCTGCTGGGAAACGTGGGGTCCTGCACTGCAAAAACAAAATGAGCCAAAGTGATCTCACATTCAGCGGCCGAATTTTTTTTCTGAGGGAATAGGAAATTAAAATAAGTGTTTTCACGCTAAATGCAAGATGAAAATGCTCGGTAAGATTTTTTTTCCGCAGTGTGCCATTCAGGTGGATGTTACTTTGGTCCAAAAACCAACCTAACATCGCGGCAGGCTATGTGCACCCCTTCATGGAAGCTGTATTCCCTAATGGCAGTGGCCTCATTCAGCAGGATAATGCGCCCTACCGCACAACAAAATCCGTTAAGAATGGTTTGAAGAACATGTCAAAAACTTCAGGGTGTTGAATTTGCCTCCGAAATCCCCAGATCTCATCCTGATCAAGCATCTGTGGAATGTGCCGGAAAAACAAGTGACTTCCATATCAAATGTGTATTTTTTTTCAGGCATCATCTAATCTATATAATAAAACCCTAGACATATCTTAAATGTGCTTTCAACATTTATTCCTTTGTTTAATTCTCACCAATAAAAAAAAAAAAAAAAATTTTCAGGCACAGGCTATGTAAATGTTAGCAAACATGTCAATGAAAAACGCACCTCGTTATTTTTTCTCTCTGTTTTTCTTGCACTCCTTTTGTGAGTGTTAACTTCAAATTGAATTTCATTGCTAGTAACGGAAGGGCTTTATCAACAAAATTTCCCTGGGAAATGTAAAATCTTTCAGTTACCAAAAAGGCAACATTTTTATTGAGAAGAATGAAACAAATTGACTATCCTGCATAATGCATTTCTGTCTCCACATGGGGAATTCCATTTCTGTAATGAAAAGCAAGAGACCTTTGGAATAAATTCTGCCGGCTTTGACAGCGGACGCGGATAGGAGGTCGTGTGGGTATTGAGAAGAATGAAATGAATCCTATAACCGGGCCGTACCCGGCGGTGTTTCGTATTCTGTTCCGCCAGCTAAGATATAGGACCAGACTGGAGCAACCCCGGAGTCAGGCGAACAAAGCAGTTTGTTACAAAGTCAGACCGGTTGTTGTTTTTTTTTATTTTTATGGTGACATATTGTGTGTCAAATTAATGTTCCTCTTTCGTGACATCTGGCAGATAACCATGAGGGCTCAGCTTTGGGGGGGTATAGCCATTTACTCTTAATTCTGGAGGGCGGGGCCAAGCAGGCGGAAGAGAGGAGATGTGCTAACAGGTAGCTTAGCTCTGTGCAGCGCTGCTAAACCGGCTCTCGCAGTTTTACTGTCAACTGTGTCCACTGAGAGGGACAACTTCTTTCGAAAACGCAATATTAAAGGTGAACAGAGGGTAGATGGTACATTGTGTTTTCACCGCAATGTAAATTCAGCCCTGTGTGAGGTCTTGCTAGCCTGTCAAGGTGTGAATGCGCTATTAAGTGATGGCTGTGAATTTCCGATGGAACAGTCGATCATTACTGGTAACTAACTGCTATGGAGTTTCAAGGTCCCCTGCTATGTCACCAGGTGCACAGCCATTGCAATCCATTTCAAAATATGTCCCTTTGTGACATCACATGATGCAGTGACCGCCAAGAGGCAAGAGGGACTGAGCATCGTCAGCCAACCAGAGAACCAGTTCCTTCATTATTCTGGGCGATCACTCCCCCTTTGTGACATCAGCAAGGACAGATTTTGAAATGGCTCATAATGGCTGACTGGTTGTGCATCTGGTGACGCAATAGCTGACCTTTGAGAGCATTGGCTGTGAATTCAGTATAAATGAATGACTGAGTCAATAACCCAGGCCCCTCCCTCTTCAGATGCCGTGTTTCGTCCGTACGCCGGGTCTTGGAGGGTGTCATTGTGGCAGCCTCTCCTGTCCCTCGTCTTCGCTCTGACTTTATGTCTCATTAAACCGACATGATCTCATGGCTTTCCTCTAATCTCATTCGCTGATTGATCCGTCTATTATATGCTCTGTACTGGGATCAAGTGCTCAGCATAAAAGACGGCGCGGGACTAGGGCGGGACCATTGACGGATATCGGGAATTCAAAAGCTCTAAAGTGGGCATCGGGACCACCTGCTTCACGCGGAGGAACCAAATCGCCTGTCTGGGGCTGTCTGGCGTCCTCAATGTCACTCACCACTTAGTCTCGTTCTTCGCTGCGTCCCTTGTCATGTCAGAGCTCAAATGACAGAAGAATAAAGCAGCCTTTTCTGACGGCTGTACCGCTGCTATAGTTCCGCAGAGGGAATTGGGGAAACAACAGTTACATTCCCATAATGCACTGCTGTCGTGCCCACTGATGGCTCGGTCTGTTTGCACAGAGGCCAGTGGGGCTGTAGCATATCTGTGGTCTGTATTTATGCGTGATTCAGCAGCAGTGCTTGGATACAGGCAGCGGCCGGCGACTGCCACTCTGCTCTGCGGCTCTCTCCTGAGAGCAGACCAGCACAGGCCTCTCCAGACGCAGTCAGAAGCACACGTCCTCGTTCGGTGACCACAGCAGTTGTCCAATGGAAAAAGCTCAAGGATAGAACATGAAAAATGCAACAGGCACTGGCTTGTCAGGTTTGATGGGGCACGGCTGCTGAGGTTTATTCTTAATCCTACAAATGCATTCTCTCCCGGACTTCCATTCTCATGCCCAAGGCTTTCCGCATGCATTTCTGCTCAGAAAAGAAAAAGAATTTATGCTCACAGGCGCACGACGAATGAACATTGAATGGAAAAGCAAATTTTTCACTGAACAATTCCTGGTGTCCTTGAGCGCATAGGAAACGGACGGTCGTAACGATTGAGTGAGCTTGTGGTTACACTCCCACGCCGATGTTCTAATCAACCTTCACATCTCGAAGACAAAACACGCGCTTTATAAATAACTCCAGCCCGAGTCGTAGACGCGATCGCCAGCTGAGGGAGCGGTTGCTAATTTAGTTGATGGTGATTCTCCGTGATTCGTTTACAGGTGGCGCAGCTGTGCAAACTGCAGTGTTCTTTTATGGCATAGAACTTTCCGGATAGGTGATCAATTTCCCCTCTTCTCACCTTGATGTACCAGAAAAGAAGCGGGGCTGCATGAAGCTTGGATTATTATTTTGCCGTTGGGTGTACAGATGTGCTTCTAATGTGGGTGGGGCTCAGACACACCCCTGCCTGGTCCTGTGATGGCGGACCTCACACCTCTGGGGTCATACAGCTGCACTCGGGGACCGAACAGCAGCTTCCTGAAGGTAGCTTTACCAGAATGTCTTGGCCACTCAGTTCACTATGAGGCAGGACTGCACTCTGAGGGGCATGGTGTCGCCACGGAGACGGGGACTTTAGTGAGGAGGTCGTAGACCAGAGGTGGGCAGCGAGGGCCGTATCTGCCCCTGGTTTTCACACCAATGTCTGGCCTTTAATTAGTTGATTGTCTCAATTAGCCAAACCATTTATGAAATCTGACGTTTTGTGTGCATTTCTTTAAATTATCATGAAACAACCAAGACTAGTCTTGTCTCCCTTCATAAAACATTTTCCTTTGATCGTATCATTGCGAAAATCGATATTTGTGCATGCAATCAATTAACTCAATTAGTCAGGGAAACTAATAGGAATAAAAACCTGCATACACACCGGCCCTCCAGGACCATGATTGCCCACCCTTGTCGTAGACTGAGTGCTATTGCCCTCAACCTGATTGGCCGTGCCCAGAGCGAGCGCTGAAACCCAGGTGCAATCGACTTTGCATGAAGGACATGTGATCATCACAAAAACTCTTCTGGTTAATCATCTACGCGACACATGCCCCACCCCTTAACCCTTTCAGTACTGAGTACAGTAATACAGGTCAGAGTTACCCTTTGGATATACACTACCGCTCAAAAGTTTGGGATCACTTGCAAATTTCTTTGTTTTCAAAAAAAAAAAAAACATTTTCATGCATTTCACAAACATTTTTATCCATTTCACAAATGATTAAAATTAATCAGATGATTTTCGAAGAATGATCTACACTTTTGCATAGAGGCCTATTATCAGCAACTGTCAGTCCTCTGCATCAATCTCCTGGTATAGCAACTAATCCAAGTTAAGCATTTTATAAGGCTGATTGATTATGAGAAAACCCTTCTGCAAATGTGTTGCACAGCTGAAAACCGTTGAACTAATAAGGGAGTGCAAAAGGGAGCCTGGCATTCTTGAGGTTGGTTTAGTACCTGAAGCATAAGCGGTTGTTTGTTTGTTTACAGGCTCAAAATGGCCAGAAAGAAAGAATTTCCTTTAGAGACCCGTCAGTCTATTGTTGTGCTTAGAAAAGAAGGCTATTCAATGTGAGAAATGGAAAATTTAAAATCTCTTCCCATGCTGTCAACTACTCCCTTCAGAGAGCAGCACAAACTGGCACTACAAGGACAGAAAAAAGGAGTGGGAGGCCCCCATGCACAACTGTGCAAGAAGACAAATATCTGAGAGTGTGTAGTTTAAGACAAAGACGCCTCACAGGTTGTCAACTAGCAGCGGCGCTAAATAGTTCCCGTCAAACACCAGTTTCAGTATCAACAGTGAAGGTGGTTTTTTTTGATGAAGGCAAAGTTTGAAGTACATATTCATCATTTTCCATTAAAAACATTATTTCTAACTCAGACAATGTCAGCATTTTCTGTTCATTTGCTATATTTCCAAATCAGACTAATGTCATGTGTGTTTCCATGGAAAACAAGAAAATTTCCAAGTGATCCCAAACTTTTGAGCGGTAGTGTATGTGTCATTTTTGTGACTGCAACGTAGAGTTGGCCCAAATACAAGAGCTTCTGGGACTCATACGTCCCAACAGGATATTTGGGAATATTGGGGGGCAGATGTGTCCCGTTAGAACTAAAAGGGTTAAGACAAATGCTTGTTCAGTCCTTCATAAATGAGATATTATACAGTGTCCATCTTGGAAAGAAATCTAAGCATATATTTTGGAGAATATTGCTTAACTATTTAACAAATGCTGTGTTACCTTTAAAGATCTAAAAGAGAGGTGATCTTCCTCAAAGCCATTGTATTAGCTTTCATTTCATCAGTAACAGCCTCCCTAAGGATTAATTACTCATTTCCCTCAATAAAAGCGCTATTCTATTTCACATCCCCGCCATTATTCGGCTGAGTGAACAAGCCGTACCTTTGCAGTATGAGCTGCCGTGAAGTAAAGACCATGTCCCTGTCCCTCAAGGAGACGAAGGCTTGTGCCCCGTCCGTGTGCGCCCTCGACCCTGCCTCCCAAATTAAATTCAGAGAGTCCGTCTGGCGAAATCTCGGAGCGATCTTAAAAATGGACCTGCCAGGCTGTGTGTGTAGAGTAGTGGTAATGTTGTTAGCCAAGGCTAAGGACAGTGGTGATTGAATCTGGGCACTAAAATGCCGGGGGGGTGGGGGGGGACACATGAAGTGTTCTGTATAAAATAAAGTGAAAATAATAAATCTCAGATGGTAATGCGATATTTCTCATAAACCACAGGCGGAGGTGACATCCCTGAACTCTGCAGAAAATAATACGGGTCGGATTGTTCTTGTAAAGTTGTCTGCAGAGATTTGCTTCCTCCATCGTAAACCATTGTTGTCAGTCAAATAGATGAAGCTTGAATGTCTTCGTTAAATGCTGAACACTATTCGGATGCCCCTTGGGTGGGAGACTCGGGCATCATGAACTCAGCTTTGAAACCAAGCACAAGTGCGGCTTACTTTAGCTTTGATTGGACCATTAGCAATTCTTGTCTGATTACATCCAACAATTCTATCCCCGGGGAAATGTTTATTGACCCCTTTTTACCCTTACAGCACAACCTTCAAGCAGGTGCATATTCATATCTCCGAAGGATACTTGTTCTTGTAACGTGTTGGATGTGTGAGCGCTCTGTTTGTGTAGGTCACTCATACCCCTTTCCCACCGAGCTGGCGCTGGTTCGGAGCCAGAGCCTGACTTATCACCAGTTCTTTGCTTTTCCACAGCCTAAGCACCAACTCCTTGCTGGTCCACAGCAAGCACCGACTATGTGGGACGGAGTTTGACCAATAAGACCGCCGCGGTCACGGAAGTATTTTGAGCGTTCTGCTCGCAGTGAATGTTGGATAAAAGAAGCATCTGTCGTATATCTGCATGATGCGTTAAAATTGCATTTTACTTTGTTGCTTCAGTCATTTTTTCTGCGCCGCTTACGTCTATATTAAGCATTACAAATATGGGTTAGTTGGCTAGCAAGGGCATTTGCAAATTATTACCATTAACGAACTTGAATGGAATTTCAAAACAAAAGTATGTTAGATAATTCAAACCTATGAAGTTGGAATGAAATACGACGGTTGCTCATTTATTTCTTCTGTCTGCATCCTTGGGAAGAGAAACGATGGATAGCGTGTTCCTGTTATTACACGCTGTTGCTGCTTAAGGTTTCGGTATTAACATGCACAGATAACAACGCAAGATACGTCACACATTTATTTTCAGTATGTGATCTTAACTCTGTACGACATCATAGCAATAAGGCTGTATTCCTTTCCCCCACTAAAACAATATAAAAATGACAATAATAGTATTGGTGAGCATAGAACACAAGCATTATTTCAGTTTGAAATTTTATGCGTGGTTTCCCACAGTCTGCACTGTATTTCTGTATCACCAGACGTTACGTGGCACTGCTGAGAAAGATGCGGGTCTCGAACAAAGTTCATTTTCTCCTGATCTGCTGGTCTTAAATTACAATGACGTAATCGCATGGCTCTGATTTAGCTCCTTGGCGGTGGGAAACCAGACAGGTTCTTTGGAGGTTTGTGGGTTGAACCAACTAAGCACTGGCACTAGCAGCAGCACAGTACTAGCACCAGGTTCTGTTTGGTGGAACAGGGTGCGTTTACAGGTGTGTGCATGTCTCACTGGCCCAAAATAACAACAGATCATTCTGAATTTGAATGGAAAAGGGATCCTCTTGGTCAATCCGCGAAGCCTGAGTAACCAATCAGGACACAAGGCTGAGAAAGAGAGACCAGGTGCGGATCGGTGGCCGGAGTTAAGGTGACGGGTGACAGACTGAATGATGAAAAGCCTCGGAGCAGCTTCTGTTGGTGAAATGTGAGAATCGGGGACACTGGGTTCCAGTCTGTGTTTTTTTGGGTTTCCTGCTTTGTTTACAGCTTCTGTGGCAGGATGTGGGCAGGTGACTGTTAAGCCCCCTGGGCTGCGCTGCATTAATGGGGACCAACTGTACCCTCACGCATAGTGTGTGCAGTGCCCTGTTAGGCTGGACTATTGATCTGCTTAATATAGCAGTCTAATAAAAGCCTCTCTCTCACACACACACACGCACGCACACAAGAGAACAAACACAAACACACACACACACGCACGCCTTAATTCTCTGCCTCGTTCCGCGCAACAGATTTCCAAATGTAATGTTCGGAAAAACCTCTCCAGCTGCTCGAGTGCCGTTAACTGTGTGTAAGAAACGAGATGCGCAAATATTTATCATGCTCGAAGCGAATGCTGCTTGACTCGACAAATCGGGGATTTACTCACAAATTCAACTGCCTCTGTTCAGAGAGGGTTGCAGAAATAACCAGTGTAGTGTGATTTTCTTACAATGGTGTATGAGGAAGCATTTGGGATTGGGAACCTACTAACGGAAAATTCCCATGATGATGTCACTCCACCAGTTCTGGTAAATGACAGAAATGGGCTTCGAGAGAACGGACCCAGAACTGAACAGAAACAAGCCTATTTCCAGAAGTGATGGTACATTTCTGTGTTTGTTGATATGAGCCACACAGAAGTTTTCTGTTCAGCCGTCCCTGCTCTCCCCCACAGTAAAATGTCTGTTGTTTTCAAGTGATTCTCCAGGGGGGAGCTGATTGGCTGGTTGAATCACCTCCTCTTCCCCTTGGGAATAACATCTGTAGATGGCTGCAAGTTTTTTTTTTTTTCTTTCCCCAGTCTGTTTTTTCCCTCACTGTTCCAACCTTGAGCTCTAATTGAGTTTCTTTGAGTGTTTTCCTCTCACAGGAGACGTGTAGGCTGTGTACCAAGGATTAATAAGATTCTATGCTTGTCATGGTACGTCTAACGAAGTTGTATATTTTTTTGTAATTGGGCCCATATTTTCTCGCCGCGTGCAGTTTTTTTTTTTTTTAATCACGCGGGGAATAAGGTGCCCGGTTTGAACCGTCTCTGAATGTGATATAAAGCAGGCGTATTTGCGATGGCTCCACTTTTTAAAAGGCTGGCTCTGCGTCAGCGGTGAAAGGCTCCAGCGCACGCCATTGAAAGGCCGTGAAAGGGAAGTGCCCATCACGGGGCCAAGGCCGCGAATGCTTTTAGCGGGAAATGCATGTGGCCTTGCGTTTCAGATGCTATCTTAATGGCTGCGTGTTTGCAGAGCGGCGAAGGCTCGCGGTGCATTAGCCTGGCATTAAACAGCACTGAGGGCCGGATAGAGTGTAGGCCCTGCTTCAGAAATGGCCCCGGCTCCCGAGGACGCGCAGCGACACAGCAGCACCTAACCACAGATGCCAGAGAGCGGAGCGAGATGGGCATCAGTCACTTTTACTGCGATGGGCAGGGAGACGTTAATCTGTTATACCAGGCACAGGCCACAAACACGCCGTCTGTCTGTGACAGAGGTCAGGTCAGGAGTCAGTCTCTCCACCGAGTGTTCAGGCACAGAACTCAGGGGCGAATCAGCGATGTGACGTGTGACATCGTGAACAGGTGGTGATTCGACACCAGCTGTAAGCCAGTTCGTATTCATTGATATGATGAATTGAGTTTCAAAGCGCTGTCGTGTGAGAGAGTAACTTGTTCAAGTAAAAGTCTGCAGGCACAAGAGATTGCAAATCAAAGCAAATCAAATTTTCTGTGTATAGTGCATTTCTCAAACATTTGTCACAATGCGCTTTACAAGCGAACCTACGGTTTGCACTGTTGGAAGTGGCAGAATTGTGAATGGGTATGGAAAGGACTGGAAAGTTTAAGGTGATTCTCATCACACTGTCAGGCTGTTGGCTCCTCAGTCGTCATGGCGACTCCTTGTAATATTGCAGCTAAATGACACGGTAGGTTTCAAAATAAACATTGACAGTTGACCACCTGCTGGTCGGCGTTTATCCAAGGACCCTCTCAAGCAATCGCGCCCAAAATCAACAGACTTTGCGGCCTGACCACGCACAAGGCCCACGCCAAATATCAAACGAGTCGGTAGAAATGTGTGGCCTCAGGCTGCTCACAAGAAAGTCCGATGATCACTGACCCATAGTATCCCCGACCCGTCACCCAGGGGTACATTGAGCTTCATGGGTGCGCAGTCTTCTACTCTATTGCTTATTGTGCAGATGCTCACAGCATAGAAGTTTCCAGAACAAAATACAGTGTTTTGAATTGCGAATTGTGAATTTCAATTTTCGGTACGATTCCGCCGTAGGTTACATTTCTGTGGCCTGCTTTGCGTATGGACTCTTGGAAATCCTCCATGTTCTAATTTCATTGTGAATCTCATCCGTTAATGTTTTGCAGAGGAGGAAAAATGTGTGAAAATAACGTATAAATAGACTCTCACCCAGAGAACTGATAGGTGTGAAAAGCCAAGCATAGTGTGGCTCTAAAAACATGTACCATTCAGCTGAGACAGGAAAAGTAATTATTCAGGCAAAAAGCAGCGTGTGATTTAAGTTCAATTTTCCTTATAAGTACTGACTGATCATGGGTTAGTTTGTTTCGCAGCAATTATTCACATAGCTTGCTAGCCAATGTTGTGTAATGATAGTTTGTGGCATCGGTGGGATTCGATTTGAGTAGGTCTTGTCAAAATAGTTTTTATTTTCCATCAGTTTATCAGAATTTTGCGCAACAACATGAATCGTTGGGACAAAAACTTGCAAAATTTATCTTGCTTCCAAGACGGCGTGATAATTTTATCTCAGAATGAGGAGGTTAGCCATACAAGTTGACATCAGATACTCAAGAAAAATATTTTTACTTTTGCTAATTTCCACTATGACATCTGACTCCATAATTTGCATAAAAAGCTTTACGGAGCTTGCTGGTATCTTCTCTCACACAGACAACAATCACGCATCTCAGCTAAAGACTCCAGACTTCGGGAGTTCCCTTTGGGAACTTAGGGTGGCAAGATCACTACCGAGATGCTCACACATTTCCCAATCTGTGTCTCTGTGATATCTTATGGGGAAGGGACTGCCCAAAGGCAAGAAGAATGGACAAATTTCAACCAACCATTTAATCCGTTCCTTCATTACTCTGGGTGACCCATCCCCCTTATGATGTCACAAAGGGCAGGATTGAAATGGCTTGTAGAAGTTGTGCACCTGGTGATATGATGGGGGACCATTAAGCGTGTAGGACTGCCTGATGCCAAGTCCATCCTGGGTACCAGCTTACCCACAACACAAAAAGGAATTAATCGGGCGTAAAACTGTTTTTGGGGGCCTGTTCTGTCTGGTTTGATAATCGCCACTGGCCCCCAGGCAAAGTCCCGCCCACTTCGGGGATCTCTGGTGAATTTTGGGGGGGGGGAGTGTCCCAAGTGCCCGAAGAGGTGTTGCTCATTATTATGATTCAGCGTTAGCATCGCTGGCGTCCTGTGAAAATACCCTCTCAGTCCTTCTCACTGAAACAGTCCAGAATTTGCCAGTCCAGCTCAATGGCGGAACGCCGCTTCAGCGGACATTTAAGAGGCTTTCCCACTGATTTCACATGAATTATGTACAATTCGCATGTGTACTTGCACACATAATCAAATACTTGCTCATTAAAACAGGCAGCTCTGCTGCGGCTTCAATGCCACCAGGAGCAAACTGCCATCGAGGATATTGTGTATGAATTTATGGAGAATATTGGTGTCATTTCATGAGCCTCCGCTCTGTCTGGTGAATAACGAGGGAGAAGCATGTAATTATTAAACGGCGCTCTTGCAGAGCTAACAGACAATCTATTTCGAGTAACGCCACATCATTAAATAGTTTGCGGGGGAGGCTAAATCATTATGTACAACATGTTAATTTGCTTTTTCATGGCGGTGTGCAAGAATCCTTCATTTCTCCCTATAAGCTGTGCAGCGCTAGCAGCACGAGAGAGGAGGAACTGGCGTTAAAAATGTCCTAAAGTCGCCCTTTGGCAGCTGCGTGGGATGAGCGAATGGGAATATAATTGGATCACACCTTCAGTGAATAGCCCTTTGCATCAGATACTCGGCAAACAAAAGCGTTCTCACAATGTGTCCGCTGTGTTGTGACAATGTTATAACATCCACAAAAACGTTCCGGTTATCATGTGAGGACAATTTATGTCGGCTAGTTGTGTATCTCTCTCATTAGCACTAAGCAGGGATTCATTCGTTAAATTACTTTTCATTCCTTAAAATGCATGCAGTGCCTTTTTTCATTCCCCATTGAATACTTATTTCATGACTGAGATTATAATCTTAAAATCTGATTACACCAGGGATTTTCATCATGGAATTTAGAAATGTTGGCATATTTCCACAGATTGTTTACCCGAAAGTACCATGGTTTTGATTGGTTAATTCTGAGTTGTGATGCATCTCTGCTCTTGATGATTTTGCGATGAGGATCTGCTTGGATCTACAGTATTTCACAAAAGTGAGCACACCCCTCACACTTCAACAATCAAGCTATAATATCTTTTTAAGGGACAATGCTACAGAAATGAAGCCTGAATATATTCTAGAGTAGTCATTGTACAATATGTGTAGCAGTGTAGATTTACTGCACTGTCCAAATAACTGAACAAACAGTCACTATTTCCAAAATGGGTGGCAACAAAAGTGAGTACACCTCACCGTCAATATGCCAAATTGTGTCCATAGTGTCAATATTTAGTGTGACCGCCATTGTTGTCCAGCACTGCCTTGATTCTCTGAGGCATGGAATTCACCAGAGCTGCACAGGTTGTTGCTGGGATCCTCCACTCCTCCATGACAACATCACGGAGCTGGTGGATGTCGGACACCTGCTGCTCCTCCACCTTCCTCCTGAGGGTGCCCCACCGGTGCTCAATGGGATTCAGGTCTGGAGACATACTTGGTCACTCCGTCACCTTCACCTTCAGCTTCTTCAGGAAGGCGGTTTTCTTGGGGGTGTGTTTTGGGTTGTTATCATGTTGGAAAACAGCCGTGCGGCCCAGTTTCCGAAGGGAGGGCATCATGTTCTGCTTCAGACTGTCTCAGCACATGTTAGAATCCTTTATTCCATTAATGAAGCGCAGCTCCCCAGGACCAGAAGCACTCATGCAGCCCCAGACCATGATGCTGCCACCTCCATGTTTGACTGTAGGCAGTACACACTTGTCTTGGTCCTCCTCACCAGGGCGCCGCCACACATGCCAGACTCTATCTGAGCCGAACAAGTTTATCTTGGTCTCGTCAGACCACAGAGCATAGTTCCAGTGGTTCATGTTCTTGGACTGGTTGTCTTCAACAAACTGTTTTCGGGCTTTCTTGTGGGCTAGCTTTAGAAGAGGCTTCCATCTTGGCCGACGGCAATGCAGACCGACTTGGTGCAGTGCACGGTGTACGGTCTGAGCACTGACCGGCTGTTCTGCCACTGCTGCAACCTCGTTAGCAATGCTGCCAGCACTCCTGCATCTGTTTTCTGAAGCCAACTTGTGCACCTTACGCAGAGCACGAGGATTCAACCTCTTTGGTCGACCCTGACGAGGCCTGTTCTGAGCAGAACATGTCTTGGAAAACCACTGGATAACCTTGGCCACCGTGCTGTAGCTCAGTTTCATGGTTTCACAGATCTTGCAGCTTCGACCATCTTTGTGGACAGCAACAATTCTCTTTTTCAGATCCTCAGAGAGTTCTTTCCCATGAGGTGCCATGTTGACCATCCATTGCCCAGAATGAGAGCATTGCACCTAAAGCACCACAGTTTACACCTTCAACACGTTACACAACTTAATATAACCCAGTCGAACAGACAAAAGCAAGAACATGATGAATAAGACACGTTTCATTGCTTGGTTGACCATTATCAATTGGGGTGTTAACTCACTTTTGTTGCCACCCATTTTGGAAATAGTGACTGTTTGTTCAGTTATTTGGACAGTGCAGTAAATCTACACTGCTACACATATTGTACCATGACTACTCTAGAATATATTCAAGTTTCATTTCTGTATTGTTTTCCCTTGAAAAGATATTATAAATTAATTGCCAAAATGTGATGGGTGTACTCACTTTTGTGAGATACAGTAACTGTAGTCCTCGTTTGAAGTCAGGTGGCTACTCTAGATTCACGGCCGTTGTCTCTCCCGCCGCCGCCACCGCCGTGTCCGCAGAGATTTCCTAGTGAAAGCTCTTCTAACAACAGAACTGGCCGAATAAAGCAGAATTTTGTGCTGAAAATGTGCCGCAGTGCTTGGCTCGTGAACGCTTCAGAGATCATTTTAAGATATCACAAGCCAGCACTGGGGGGCCATACTGACTCTCGAGCGACCTGAATGTCCAGTTTATTAGATACAATGTGAATGAAGTGGAAATGGGAATTTAGCACAGTGTGAGATGTTAGTATCCATGTGCATCATCTGCATGAGATGGAGAGGCCATGTACCTCTCACAGTTTACAGCATGCACAGACAGAGCCATGTCAAAGTGTCCTGTGTGAGACTGATCATATATTCGGACACAATGATCATCACAGGATATTACTTTCTCAGAGTCCCTCGAGTACGCGATGTGTCCCAAACAGGTGACAAAGTGCGAATCTCCCTCGTTTTCGCTCAGCGCGGGAGGAAAGAGTATAATGGGGTCGCGGCTCGTAATACTTGCAGCCTGCTGATTGGTATTTGATTAATAGACGGTTGGAGCTGTCGTAATCGCACGCTCTGGTTTACCGCTAAATCATTCGCCTCATCTGCTTCGCAGTAAACAAGCATTTGATGCGGGTGCGCCTCATCTGTTGGGGGGCTGAGTCGATTCGTACATCTAGTGTATGACTGCATATTATTATATATTTTTTTTAAATATAAATGCCAGTGTGATGTCCATCTTAAGTGCCCTTGAATATGCAGTTTATGTTATGACTCCATTTAGGAATTGAAATTAAATTTGGATCAGTTCCCCGGTGTCTCAGACTCAGTTTCGAGGCAGGAACCTCGCCAAAAACTTGCAGTTGGACATCCTTTTACTTACAGCTCCTGACCGTTCAGGAACTGTTTTTTAAAAACACTCCCATCTCTTCGAGCAAAAAACATTTGAAAGAACTGGGGCAGACTGCAGTTGTAACCTGGTAAAATGTTTGTGTCAGGTACTTCTGTTCCTCTTCTGCTTTGAAAGTAATAAGTAAAAGTGTATTTTCTGCAGAGCATCTCTGCTTTTCTCCTTGTGTTTATCGTATTGACAGAGAATCACAGAGGCAACCCTTGCCAATACTGTACTTACGCTTCAGACTGCATGCTTCATAAAATTCTCAAATGAAAGACTGCTTCCCCTCGGGCACGACATTTGCTTACTTTTCTCTTTCAACTAGTTTCTGTCATCTGCAAATACCACCATTCTGCAAATAATAAGATTTGTTAGCACAGCAATCAGTGCTGCATTATGTGGGCTGGTGCTAACGCAGTGTCAAGCGCTGCCTTTGATTACAGGGACAGAGCTTTGAATTATGATGATATGAAACTGCGAGGTGCTGTTTGTTCCTGGTGAAGGTTGACGGCGCATCCATTTCAGCGGAAGAGACAGTTTTTCCTTTGGCTAACATTGAACGGTACAAAAGCCTTACAGTCCTGCCCTTTGACTGTCTCCACAGCCAGTTTAAACTCGGCAATCGCTTTAGTATCGATCCTCTCGGAAGGCACAAAGCAGCCGGTCTTTGTGACGATAACGTCAGTCAGTTGAGCAATTATATCGATATTAAATTAAATTGTGGTACCGTGTGGCATTTTGGCAGAACTCTGATATGCTCTGTGCCCTCAGTGTCGAAAATCTATCGAACAGGGCGGGTAGGATACTGTGTGCAAGCTGTCGGGTGGCAGCGCCTGTTGACAATACAGTATGAGAACCACAGAAGAAGAAGCTCTGAGTGTCAGCGAGGGGGACCCATGTAGAGAACAGGGAACGTCGGGTGTGGAACTGTAATGGAAGCTGTGCTTTTAAATCGACGTACCCCACCCAAAACGTGCTCCCCACCAGGTCTCATCCTCGAGTTTGTGCTCTCCTTCATTGGGACCGTATTACCAGTGTTCACTGTTTGTTTGTTTCTTGCAGCTAACAGACTGCTGCTCAGGCAGTCCTATCAGATCCTGCTGTTCGGCAGTAACTCTGCTTAATTGAAATAATGAGGCAGGAGGAATGCAGGAGAAAACCTCTCCCAGACTCACAACTTTACCCAGGCTGACCTCTCCGTCCGACTCGCCCTCTCACACACACGCAATCACAGCACTAAACACACTCTCCCGCAACGCCCACTCACATGTTCCACACACGGGTAACTGAAACAACACACATACACTCCACACACACGCAATCACAGCACATACACACACTCTCCCGCAACGCCCACTCACATGTTCCACACATGGGTAACTGAAACAACACACATACACTCCACACACACGCAATCACAGCACATACACACACTCTCCCGGAACGCGCACTCACATGTTCCACACACATACACTCCACACACACGCAATCACATCACATACAAACACCCTCCCGCAACGCCCACTCACCTGTTCCACCCACGGGAAACCGAAACAACACACATACACTCCACACACACGCAATCACAGCACATACACACACTCTCCCGCAACGCCCACTCACATGTCCCACACACGGGTAACTGAAACAACACACATACACTCCACACACACGCAATCACAGCACTAAACACACTCTCCCGCAACGCCCACTCACATGTTCCACACACGGGTAACTGAAACAACACACATACACTCCACACACACGCAATCACAGCACACACACACACTCTCCCGCAACGCCCACTCACATGTTCCACACACGGGTAACCGAAACAACACACATACACTCCACACACACGCAATCACAGCACATACACACACTCTCCCGCAACGCCCACTCACATGTTCCACACACATACACTCCACACACACGCAATCACAGCACATACACACACTCTCCCGCAACGCCCACTCACATGTTCCACACATACACTCCACACACACACAATCACAGCACATACACACACTCTCCTGCAACGCCCACTCACATGTTCCACACACGGGTAACTGAAACAACACACATACACTCCACACACACGCAATCACAGCACATACACACACTCTCCCGCAACGCCCACTCACATGTTCCACACACAGGTAACTGAAACAACACACATACACTCCACACACACGCAATCACAGCACATACACACACTCTCCCGCAACGCCCACTCACATGTACCACACACAGGTAACTGAAACAACACACATACACTCCACACACACGCAATCACATCACATACACACACTCTCCCGCAACGCCCACTCACATGTTCCACACACGTGTAACTGAAACAACACACATACACACCACACACACGCAATCACAGCACATACACACACTCTCCCGCAACGCCCACTCACATGTTCCACACACAGGTAACTGAAACAACACACATACACTCCACACACACGCAATCACAGCAGATACACACACTCTCTCGCAACGCCCACTCACATGTTCCACACACGGGTAACTGAAACAACACACATACACTCCACACACACACAATCACAGCAGATACACACACTCTCTCGCAACGCCCACTCACATGTTCCACACACGGGTAACTGAAACAACACACATACACTCCACACACACGCAATCACAGCAGATACACACACTGTCTCGCAACGCCCACTCACATGTTCCACACACGGGTAACTGAAACAACACACATACACTCCACACACACGCAATCACAGCACATACACACACTCTCCCGCAACGCCCACTCACATGTTCCACACACAGGTAACTGAAACAACACACATACACTCCACACACACGCAATCACAGCAGATACACACACTCTCTCGCAACGCCCACTCACATGTTCCACACACGGGTAACTGAAACAACACACATACACTCCACACACACACAATCACAGCAGATACACATACTCTCTCGCAACGCCCACTCACATGTTCCACACACGGGTAACTGAAACAACACACATACACACACTCTCCCGCAACGCCCACTCACATGGTCCACACATGAGTAACTGAAACAACACACATGCACTCCACACACACGCAATCACAGCAGATACACACACTCTCTCGCAACGCCCACTCACATGTACCACACACGGGTAACTGAAACAACACACATGCACTCCACACACACGGAAACACAGCAGAGACACACACTCTCTCGCAATGCCCACTCACATGTTCCACACACGGGTAACTGAAACAACACACATACACTCCACACACACGCAAACACAGCAGATACACACACTCTCTCGCAATGCCCACTCACATGTACCACACACGGGTAACTGAAACAACACACATACACTCCACACACACACACAATCACAGCAGATACACACACTCTCTCGCAACGCCCACTCACATGTTCCACACACGGGTAACTGAAACAACACACATACACTCCACGCACACGCAAACACAGCAGATACACACACTCTCTCGCAACGCCCACTCACATGTTCCACACACGGGTAACTGAAACAACACACATACACTCCACACACACGCAAACACAGCAGATACACACACTCTCTCGCAACACCCACTCACATGTTCCACACACGGGTAACTGAAACAACACACATACACTCCACACACACACAATCCCAGCAGATACACACACTCTCTCGCAACGCCCACTCACATGTTCCACACACGGGTAACTGAAACAACACACATACACTCCACACACACGCAAACACAGCAGATACACACACTCTCTCACAACGCCCACTCACATGTTCCACACACGGGTAACTGAAACAACACACATACACTCCACACACACGCAAACACAGCAGATACACACACACTCTCGCAACGCCCACTCACATTTACCACACACGGGTAACTGAAACAACACACATACACTCCACACACACACAATCACAGCAGATGCACACACTCTCTCGCAACGCCCACTCACATGTACCACACACGGGTAACTGAAACAACACACATACACTCCACGCACACGCAAACACAGCAGATACACACACTCTCTCGCAAGGCCCAGTCACATGTTCCACACACGGGTAACTGAAACAACACACATACACTCCACACACACACAAACACAGCAGATACACACACTCTCTCGCAACGCCCACTCACATGTTCCACACACGGGTAACTGAAACAACACACACATACACTCCACACACACGCAATCACAGCAGATACACACACTCTCTCGCAACGCCCACTCACATGTTCCACACACAGGTAACTGAAACAACACACATACACTCCACACACACGCAAACACAGCAGATACACACACTCTCTCGCAACGCCCACTCACATGTTCCACACACGGGTAACTGAAACAACACACATACACTCCACACACACACAATCACAGCAGATACACACACTCTCTCGCAACGCCCACTCACATGTTCCACACACGGGTAACTGAAACAACACACATACACTCCACACACACGCAAACCCAGCTCATCCACACACACTCTCGCAACGCCCACTCACATGTTCCACACACGGGTAACTGAAACAACACACATACACTCCACGCACACGCAAACACGGCAGATACACACACTCTCTCGCAACGCCCACTCACATGGTCCACACACGGGGAACTGAAACAACACACATACACTCCACACACAGACAATCACAGCAGATACACACACTGTCTCTCAACGCCCACTCACATGTACCACAAAAGGGTAACTGAAACAACACACATACACAACACACACACGCAAACACAGCAGATACTCACACTCTCTCGCAACGCCCACTCACATGTTCCACACACGGGTAACTGAAACAACACACATACACTCCACACACACACAATCACAGCAGATACACACACTGTCTCTCAACGCCCACTCACATGTACCACACAAGGGTAACTGAAACAACACACATACACTCCACACACACGCAAACACAGCAGATACTCACACTCTCTCGCAACGCCCACTCACATGTACCACACACGGGTAACTGAAACAACACACATACACTCCACACACACGCAAACACAGCAGATACACACACTCACTCGCAACGCCCACTCACATGTTCCACACACGGGTAACTCAAACAACACACATACACTCCACACACACACAATCACAGCAGATACACACACTGTCTCGCAATGCCCACTCACATGTTCCACACACGGGTAACTGAAACAACACACATACACTCCACACACACGCAAACACAGCTGATCCACACACACTCTCGCAACGCCCACTCACATGTTCCACACACGGGTAACTGAAACAACACACATACACTCCACGCACACGCAAACACGGCAGATACACACACTCTCTCGCAACGCCCACTCACATGTTCCACCCACGGGTAACTGAAACAACACACATACACTCCACACACACACAATCACAGCAGATACACACACTGTCTCTCAACGCCCACTCACATGTACCACACACGGGTAACTGAAACAACACACATACACTCCACACACACGCAAACACAGCAGATACTCACACTCTCTCGCAACGCCCACTCACATGTACCACACACGGGTAACTGAAACAACACACATACTCCACACACACGCAAACACAGCAGATACACACACTCTCTCGCAACGCCCACTCACATGTTCCACACACGGGTAACTGAAACAACACACATACACTCCACACACACACAATCACAGCAGATACACACACTCTCTCGCAACGCCCACTCACATGTACCACACACGGGTAACTGAAACAACACACATACACTCCACACACACGCAAACACAGCAGATACACACACTCTCTCACAACACCCACTCAAATGTTCCACACACGGGTAACTGAAACAACACACATACACTCCACACACACGCAATCACAGCAGATACACACACTCTTCCGCAACGCCCACTCACATGTTCCACACACGGGTAACTGAAACAACACACATACACTCCACACACACACAATCACAGCAGATACACACACTCACTCGCAACGTCCACTCACATGTTCCACACACGGGTAACTGAAACAACACACACATACACTCCACACACACGCAAACACAGCAGATACACACACTCTCTCGCAACGCCCACTCACATGTACCACACACGGGTAACTGAAACAACACACATACACTCCACGCACACGCAAACACAGCAGATACACACACTCTCTCGCAACGCCCACTCAGATGTCCCACACACGGGTAACTGAAACAACACACATACACTCCACACACACGCAAACACAGCAAATACACACACTGTCTCGCAACGCCCACTCACATGTTCCACACACGGGTAACTGAAACAACACACATACACTCCACGCACACGCAAACACAGCAGATACACACACTCTCTCGCAACGCCCAGTCACATGTTCCACACACGGGTAACTGAAACAACACACATACACTCCACACACACACAATCACAGCAGATACACACACTCTCTCGCAACGCCCACTCACATGTTCCACACACGGGTAACTGAAACAACACACATACACTCCACGCACACGCAAACACAGCAGAAACACACACTCTCTCGCAACGCCCACTCACATGTACCACACACGGGTAACTGAAACAACACACATACACTCCACACACACGCAAACACAGCAGATATACACACTGTCTCGCAACGCCCACTCACATGTTCCACACACGGGTAACTGAAACAACACACATACACTCCACGCACACGCAAACACGGCAGATACACACACTCTCTCGCAACGCCCAGTCACATGTTCCACACACGGGTAACTGAAACAACACACATACACTCCACACACACACAAACACAGCAGATACACACACTCTCTCGCAACGCCCACTCACATGTTCCACACACGGGTAACTGAAACAACACACATACACTCCACACACACGCAAACACAGCAGATCCACACACACACACACACACAGAGCTGTGGAAGTTTTAGGTGGTCTTGGTTTTCACGGTGCTTCAGTAGCAGTGACTAATTAATAGACTGCTATTTGTTTACAGTGGTCTTCCTGAGCTGGCAAAAATTTTATTTTTGGTTATTAATTTAATAAATGCACTAGGTCTCAAAGCACGCAATTTGAGAAATGCTTCATGCTGAAGAGATGGTCAGGTTAATAAATTCTACTCATTATGTGGGATCTTAAGACTTAAATAAACTGTTGCTGCAGGCACACCAGTTTGAATCATTAGTGGACTTGCACCATGCTGTCTTGATTTAATTCGTTGGTTGTGTAAAAGTTTTGCATTCTGAGATCCCTGAATTCAGGACCATATCTCCAAATATCCCCAAATGATGTTCACCTGATTTAACCTGTGATAAATGGTCATGTGACCAGACTTTACAGAGAATTTGACAATGAGGCCACCCCTCCTCAGGTTGGGCCACTATATTTGGTCACCTGTACAAGAGAGACTTTCGTCTACCTGTACTCAAACACAGACGGGTAATGAGGGGGCCCCAAGCAGGTATATAAGCAGAGACAGGTAATGATGGGCCCTCAGGAAATGCAGGACCCTTGTGGCCCTCAGTCCTCTATTATGATGGGCGCTTACCTGTGCAAGACAAAGGATAATAAATGATTGGAGAACACAGGACACCTTTGGGAGCAGGGACAGACTGGTGGGCGGGGAGACGGACGAGGGCCCAGAATGCAGTTCTCCACCGATACCTCAATCCTTTCCCTCCCTTTCACAGCCTGATCTCTGTTTTTCACGCATGTGCGGAGACGGCACAAGAGCCATCCGCGTCTTTCTGTCGGCCAATGTGAAAGTGAACCACATCAGAGAAATGAGAAATGTGTCCCTCTGCGCGTCGCCATCGCGGAAGCGGCCAGACCTGGGATCTGCAGCGCGTGCTCGTGTGGTGGCGGGACTATGACCACAGACCACAGTCTCTGGGTGTTCTCCTGGTGTTTGTTTGCGCGCGCGTGTGCATGTGTGTGTGTGTGTGTATGAGTGTGCACGTGTGTATGGTGTAATCCCGGGGCCCCTGGCGCTCGGAGGGCCACTGCTCCCTGCTCCCAGTGGGGCTCATTACCGCTGCGCTCGCAGGCCGCTGCTGCGGAACAGACAGATTGTGTGAGGCTCATGTGATGCTCCTGGCAGGTATTTATTCTTCCAGTCAGCGGCTCCCGAAACGGCGGAAAAACCGCTGACAGACTGTGTTCATTCGCTCCACAGGGGATTCACACCGGTGCAGCAGTAAAGCCACTGTGTGTATCCGTGTTACTCCCTGACGCTTCTGGATTCATTTGAATTAAATTCCTAGCACTGGCTGTGCATTGGGTCAGTAAGGTTTTCCGTGAGCGAACATGACCATTTCTCCAAAAATGGCCCTAGTGGCCAGTATAGTGAATTGCCATCACTTCAGTCGGATACAGTGGGCTACAGTATTATTGGCACTCTAACCAGAAATGCACAAAAAAATATTTTAATGCAGCTGATGACCCAGGATACCGTGATGTAGTCCAGGGTGACGCTTCTGATTAAAGTGACAGTTGCCACTTCCCCCACACTGACCCCCAAACCCCATCCCCCTCCCCAGAACAGCATGTGTGTGGCTCGCTGCCCTTGAAGAGCATCTCTGGCCTGCTATCAGTGAGATTTACGGTCAGGATAAAAATAAAGATGCAGCCCAATGCAATAAGGAGCCGGCCGGCCGTATTTCCTGAAGATGAGTGAGCCGTCGGGTTTGTTTGCCGCTCGCTAACAGTTCCTTAATGCGCACTAACAGAGACGGCATCTCAATAACACACTGTTCATGTTTTCCTCTTCCATCTGCCCGAATAAGACCTGAGTGCATTATGTGCTCTGCTTTATTTATTTATCATGGATCCTGCCACAGTCTGATAGAATATTCCGGGGGAAGCGAGCTGCCTGGAACTCTTCTTCTCTGGTATTCTCATCCTTAACGGAGCAGGTGGAGGCAGACGGAAGATGCTCTTCTTCATGCTTCATAGACAACAACAGATGCGCTGAAAGTAAAGTTTGGCATCGGTTCCTGCGGATCTCTGAAGTCACCGCACAAAACCTGTCAGTCATCTCCCTCGAGGTTTCAGAGAAATTGAAGGCTTAAATAATTCTTAAAAGTTTTGGATACACTACATATCCACTGAGCGGATTGTAATGTGAATATAGGCCACTGGATGGCAGTATTTACCTTTTTTTTTATTCAGCTCAGACTGGAGCTATGTTTAGACATGTCCTGGACATGTCTGGGGCAAGTCCCCGAAAAGTAAAAAAAAAAGGTCTAAATGTGGGTGGGGTCTGCAAAAGAGTATATAAGGAAAAGAATTGAGACAGTAAAGTAGTTGGAGAAATTGCAAGAAGAAGGATACGTGTGACCAGACCTGTCGTTTCTGTTCAAGACCTGTGAAGTTTCTTTTGTGGATTTTTGCCTGTGTTTGAGTTTTTTTTTCCTCACCCAGCACATCACCAGGAAACTGTAAATATTTCTGTTTTTTTTTACTAATCAATCTTGGTCAGTTAGTTAGTTGTTATTAGTCTTTGTCTTTGTTTAAAAATTAAATGTGTTTAAGTTTTTAAAACTGTGTCTGTCATCCCTTGCTGTTGCTGTTGTGTTGTAGATTGTAATAAGAAATTGGGGCCATAACAGGATACAGAAATTTCATGACTGCATTGATTTCCTCGTGTGTTGGTGGTGTTGGTGAGAGGGACTGCGGATCCGTAATCTTCGGTGATGCGAGGTGTTAACAGTAATGATGCACATTCCCATCCAAGCGAAGGCAGGCTGTGCGCGCATGAATAAGAAGTATGACTGCGTCCGCAGTGAACCTGTGCTGCAGGTGACATCACTGCGGTAAATGACATGTAAGCTGTACAGTCGCTGTAGATGAACATGTTTGCATATGGGTTGTCGTGCACTTATTAGACTCATGCCTGCTGGGATATTAAGTCAGTGCGCACTGAAATACCCAACAGGCCCCCCCGATGACACATTTTTAGCATCACAAGTCTGACTTTAGCTCCAACCTCTACTGCTGCTACAATAAGCACTGATGCTGATACGCCTGCTTCTGGGGCTACTGCCGCTGTTAAAGCTAATGCTAATATTACTAATAATAATAATTATAATAATTGTAATAATAATAGTGGCACTTTGACCCCTGGAAGAGAGTTTTTCCTTTGAAAACAGAGCAACTAGTGGCCACACTGTAAGTGGGCTGAAACTTGCGGCAACAGGTTTCACCAAACTGTGGCAGAGCGTGTGCCGAAGCCTTCAAGCTGAAAATTGCATTGTGGGAGGTCATGTACTGCCGTAATCGCATCACTAACCGTTTTCAAGGAAACATGCGTCTCATCCGCTACGCCCGACACAAAATACCTCTTTCAGATGTTTGCAATTTTGACTCAGTCGGCTGCAATGGTTTGGAAGTTGTTCGACAAGGGGATTTGCCAGAATTTAAGCTCCTTTTGAAAACGTAATGGCTAATGATGGCCTGTACTGAGCGCTTGGACAAAACAGATGTAAGAGCTTCCAGTGTAGCATAATGGCTGCCATTCGGAGGAGTTACGGCGCAGTCTTTTGGAAACCAAATCGCCTCCTCGTGTGTAGCATTTATGTCAGGGCAGCCAAACAAACTGGAGGCAGGAGGGGAGTCTGCGATGATGCAGAGCTGAAAATGACTCATCAGAATGCGGCCGCACGTTCGCGTGTGCGGTTATGGGGTTGTATTTCTGAGCGCATGCATCTTTAATGTCTTTGTTTAAATGTGCGGGACGACAGAAGCGATCCGATACATTATGCATGCCATCATTCACCTCTGCGGTTTCAGAAACAAATCGCAGCAAGATTCCAGCTGGCAAATACGTGAAAAACAGACCCGGGTTACTCAAGCGCTCTCAATGAAAATAATTTAGTTTCATCATTTCACTACATTTTGGCATTTTTTCTTTTATTTTGCCTCCATCTCATATAGTTCCAGTGTTCTACATTCAACTGCGGCGGGATTTTCAAAAATTCCCCAAATCAGACTTATTTGTTCTGTTTGACAGTAACACTCCTTATCAAACGTCTATTTTTCTTGCCAACGCATGTCTGCCGTTACCACAGCCTTTGATCATGACAGTGGCACAGGATCAATTTCATTGGCTGGTATCAATGCTTTCAGAGACTCTAGAGAACGTCCAAACCCTCACTCCCTTACCTTTACCCCAACTAATCCTGAACCGAATCGCAAAATATGTCCTGGGTGATGACTGGAGTGTTGCTCGCCGAGTCCTGAGAATATATGTGGGCCTTAACGCGACTCAGGTCAGTTATTAGAGTTGGATTCCTCCTGATCAGACTTCGGTTCAGGTTAAGATTCTTCAGTAAATTACTTAATCAAGTCTGCCAAAATAATCTGAATGCAAAGCAGGCCACTTGCATATTTGTTTCTTGCATTTTTCGCAGGTCTGCTATTATGCATCCTGCTACAGTAGTTCGATTGAATATTCTGAGAGAAGCAAGCTGCCTTGAACTCTTCTTCTCTGGTATTCCCATCTCAGTGGTGCGGGAGGATGCAGCCCACTGGGGTAATTGGTATCTACAGGCTGTATAGTGTTTCAGCCAGTCTCTCTGTTGTAGCCTTTACATTACGGGCATTTAACTGAAAAGATAAAAGGCCTGACATTGTTTCACCCCGCCAAAATACCTCTGCTGTTGTACAAATTCATTTTTCATGCTGCTATGGTTCCATTCCAGACGCATTACTCACTATTAATTACATAATCACGGCTGCAGTGTCAGTCTCATGAATAATTAACTAGGAATGAATAATTTATGCGCACAAAATGTGAACAGCATCTTTAAAAAATGGATTGAGATGACAGCAATTCAGCATCTTAGCCGCTGAGTGAGTAACACAGTTTTAAAATGAAGACGTCTTTTCAAGTGTTCCTCTTGCGCTAGGATTGTCGGGCTCGGTGTTTGGTTTAAAACTCTTCTTTATTTGGCATGAAAGGTCTCCCCTCTGCACAAATTCAGCGTGTTTTCATTGTCATTCAATAATTTATTACATTATGTCATTACCATTACCATTTTGGGCAAATTTTACATTTCTTCCTGGGTATTATTTCTTCTTAAATTCAGTGCCAGCTTGAGTTAATCGCGCTGTGTTAGAAACTCTGCAGAGTACCGCATTTTTCAATGTCAGTTTTACCGTTTCTGTTTAATGTCGGCCTGCAGCTGGTAACTGAAATCTGCAAGGCATAAAAGCGCCAGAGGTTAACTGGGCATTAAACTCGCCATGTGGGGCCGCCACAAATGCAGACGGCAGAATCACTTAATTGAGTGTTTTCAAAGAAAGTCTGCTGCTTTTGCACTCGGATGAATTGTGACTTTGATGTTAATACAAGCCAGATATAACCCAGGTGAGCAGTCCGTTTAGAGAGATAGACTTCAGATGGAATGTGTGCTTGCGCCCATAGTACACCCAAGGGTCCCTCCCAGTGAAACCGAATGCCCATCTCAGTAAATGTTTACCGATATTTATGATTCTTGCTTCTGTTCCAAGATGATCAGCGATTCTTTGTGTATCACAGTCTCATTCAGAGCAGTTAGAGAAAAATCTCCTTTGGGTTTTTTTTCTAAAATATTACAATACAAAAATCCCTCAGAGTGGAAAACGGCCCCTTCCCTGCGTAGGCGTATTTCTGCGTTTGCCATTGATTATGTAAAGCCATGTCTGCGCCAGCAGAGCTTGATGCTAATCCAAGTGCCTTTGATTTCAGGCCCTCAAATGCTGTCCACAGAGCAATTGCACCAGTGCTGGAGTTTTAACCTCGAGCTGAACTGGTTGCACCTCCGCAATTTTACGGAGCGAATTCATGTATTTTTCAGTCCCCTCTGCGTCCATCGCCGCGTTCTGTACACACTGAGGTACGGGAGCAGATGTTAGAAACTGTCTCTCAGCCTGGTCGTGTCTCATGGATTTTTTATAGACTTTAATGCCGTCTGGAGTCGCTCTCGCAGCCCATGTGAAGTCAGTCAGAGATGTTTTACTCTTAGTTTTATTAAACATCAGCCGTCTGTGCCAGCTTCCATTTTCACAATACGGGCCTCAGCTCGACATAATCAATTTTATAAAATTAAAACTCATAAAAGTGAGTGTGTGTGTGCGTGCGTGTGCGTGGGTTTCCGGCCCACAGCTGGCTGAGTTGTCGCTCTCTCTCTCCTCAGAATTAAAGAGTGGGTGGAGCAGATGCAGAATGACCTGGTGACCCTGGCGGAGCAGGCGAGCGGCGTGAGGGGCCTCACCGATGTGAGTACTGTAGCACCGCGCTGCACTGCACTGCACTGCACTGCACACGTGCGGCAGAGTCTGGCTCCGCCCCTCCTCAGTCCGCTGCATTCGGGAAAAGAGCCGAAAGTCACACATCACGAACTAAATAAGCATTTGCAATGCGTAGACTTTTCAGAGGAACCAAGTTAAATTTTCCGTTTGTTCAACATTCGGAGATTTAGACGCCCAAAACTAATTTTGATAATTAATTTATGGGTAAAAGGTAAATCTTGGAGGAATTGTGTTCCGGTTTGGGCTCCTGAGAGGCGGGGTGTGCACAGGTGTTTGTCCCTCGAGCCGATCTTGATGGCAGCGTTGGCAGCACAGTCATGGTAACATGATCGCAGTGGTGTTGTAAATCCTGGAGCACGGGAGCTCAAGCGAATGGCCTGCATGACTCCCTCTGCCTGAAGGGGCATTTGACCAAACGCACTCACAGAGCATCTCATCTCCTGCACTTAATGGGCCCTGGAGGACGACCTGGCCCCATAGATAACCCAGCTGTCAGCCAGCCCTGGGGTGGGGGGATGAGTAAATCAGGACAGGTGCTGGCAGTAATTTGAGCCAAAGGTCCTTGAAGTCCACATCACTGCACTGCACCATGCATGATAATAACAATCTGCTACAGATTCCAGCTCTCTCAAAGAATCATGGACCCTGTCGCAAACCCAGTCCAATCCTGTGGCCAGGTCAAGCTCCCTTGTCTGGTGCAATCGAGCCCCTGAGAACAAAAGTGGTCTAACTCCATATATGTCTTTTTTTAAGTTCTAGGGCTCTAATTTCCTGGTGCAGCGCAGCTGGCGTAGCGAGGCGCAGCCCGCGCAGTGGTAATTTCGTAGGGCGCAGCCCGCGTAGTGGTAATTTCGTAGGGCGCAGCCCGCGTAGTGGTAATTTCGTGAGGCGCGCAGCCTTCGGTAGACGAAGGTGCGCCGAGATGGGTGTGGCGGCGTAGTAGGGGGAGGTGTCACATATTCATCAAGACGCAGTGACAATTTCGTAGAAAAAGTCTCCGCTGGAGTTGCGCAGAAAACTCGCCAACTCCAACCTGGTTTAATTTTCGTGCAGTGGTAATTTGACTGACCAGCGCAGAGTGCGCACACGTCACCAAAATCTCACAGGCAGGTTTACAGAATGTCAGGCACATTTCAATGCAAGAAAAAATTACAGGAAGCACTATTTAATGTAACTATCTGAATAAGGACATAAATTATTGTATTTATATCGATTGTCCTGATGTCAGGCGGTTGCCACGCGTAATGGAAACTAGACCTGGCTTAATCAACGCAACTGAATCTGTGATGCAAACTAAGGACTTCACATCTTTCTCAGCCAACCACAAACTGTATAATACATATATATATATATATATATATATATATCGAATGCTTGCGTTCTATGCTCATTAAAGCCGCTTGCACACTGGACGCGAAACGAATTTTTCGACTGATTACAGACAAAGTCAATGCAAAGACGCGATAGTCGGACAGGGTTTTAATATTGCTCCGTGTCCGAGAGTCATAAAAGTACTAGTTTTTCCGAGTATTCCAGGAATTATTAGACGTGCAAACTTGGCTATGTTTGTGTTCGGCCTTCACAAAATGCAAATTGATAGCTATCGACTTTTCTTGGTCTTTTTAGCCTTTTCATCTGTTTTCTTCCGTTGAAGATAGACATTAGTATTTATTCGGTCTTTCTTTTGAAAATTAGTCAGATGGATCGAGCACATTGTTATTTCTGCAGCACAGATAATATAGTGCGTGAGCAAATCAATTCCATGACCACTGACAGAGTGAAGAAATCATCGCATGCACGATCAAGACTGTCCGACACGAAATGCAAATTACTCTATGTCCAGCAGCCAGCAAAAAGTAAAAGTATTGATATGAGAACAGATTTATAACGAAATAAAGAATAAAAATATATCAGCAACAAACGTGATATCAAACAAAGATGACCCGCCAATAAATAAATCGCAGTGTTCATTGGATGCTCTGTTGTTAAAATGTTTCTTTTTATTCTTTATTTCATTATCAATCTGTTCTAATCGTCCTTTTTTTTCGGCTGTCAGACACGGAGGCATTGTACATTGTCTCGCGCCAGTGTCGACTCACTTTATTGCGCAGAGCTTACACAGAAACATTGATTGAAATTCTCGGTACTCATCTTGAAGAACTGAACCCTCTTATCAAACATTAACGTTTAATGTCTGAAAGAGTCAGTAGATTTGAAGAAATTAAAAACAATAATAGACTGTCGGACACGACGATTTATTAAAACCCTGTCAGACCTTTGGACACAAGACGCAATCTGTCGAGCGAAAAATTCGTTTCGCGTCCAGTGTGCAAGCGGCTTAATACTAGGCTACTATTATTGTCACTTATGTTTTATCGTCTTTAGTGGGGGAAAGGAATGCAGCCTGATTGCTATGATCTCGTACTGAGTTAAGATCACATGTTGGAAATAAATGTGTAACGTATCTTGCTTTGTTGTATATGCATGTTAATCCCAAAATTTTAAGCAGCTACAGTTTCTAATAATAGAAACACGCTATCCATCGTTTCTCTTGCCAGTGAGCAATATTTGACTCGGCTGGGTCGCCTTCTATGTTCTAACACATTAAAGGTGAGGTGAGGAGCTCATTTGACTGGTGAAGATTTGACTCGGCTGTGTTATACCCAAACACGCCTTCTTTGCCAACTTGCGCTGGAAGGAGGGGCAGAGGCGGGACAGAGGAGTACTTGCGCCAGGCTACGCCGGGCACGAAATTGCCACATAACGCCTGGACACACCCCGTTGGCGCGGCGCACCCCCCATGCGCCGCGCCTGCGCCTGGTCTACGAAATTAGAGCCCCTAATCTTAAAATCATTCCTAAGTGGTCAATCTGTGTAGTGTAATAATGGATTAACTCCGTGTAGTTTCAGTTTAATACACCGTGTAGGGCCAATGTTCCACACCTCAGGAATGCATTTCTCTCACAGCAATAGTGGTCCAAAATGAAAAATGTAAAAAAAAAAAAAAAAACAAATTAGTTGGATCACTCGTTTTCATGGGCTCAATCATGCTGTCCCTTGAATGGTTTAAGAGATCCGTTTCAATTTCCACGACATACTCAAGATGTGCTCTGATGTGCTCTGTTGTCGAATTTGAGTATTTTTTCCTGATTTGGTTTGGCCGTTTCCTCACTCTCGCGCATGCTTCAGTTCTCCTCGATGATTACAGCCTACAGTTGGAACATTTGTGTTACAAATTCATAGAAATGAATGTCTGGGCACCGAATTGAGCTGCCGCATGGCATTAAAAGCGTCTCTTTGCTCTGCCAGATCTTTCTCGAGAAGAGGAAATACTTCACGGTGGAGCCGAACGACGCCGGCCAGCTGGTGGAGACGGCAGCCAGCAACATCGAGAAGCTGCTCTGCAGCCGTTCCAAGACTCTGAAGGTGAGTCCAGAAGGAGGGGTTGTCATGTTTGTTCTCCAAACTGACACCATCTTGAACGGAGCGGATATTTCCGGATGGAGTGGCATGAGCCAGGAGATAGGCACGCATCATGTGGGCGGCATGATAAGCGGTCGTTTCAAATCGCGGCCCCTTTTCAGGGCAACGATTTTAGTTGACCACTCATGTCTAAACTCACTCTCCCCAATGAGACGCTTATATAATCCCACTTTACGTTGGGTGGAGCTGTCAAACCAGCATCATGTTCCCAGATCATCAGTGCAGCCAGAACTCCTGAATGGAGGTCACATCATAAGTGACTCTGTCCGCATGGTCGATATTTCACCTGAGTTTGAGCACCTGCAGAAGAAACCAGGCCTTTCCCAGTTATTCCTGTTTATGATGTGGGATTTGATTTTCTGTCCCGTGATTTAGCAGCCTCTTGTCACTCCGCTAAACGGGTTTGTGCAATTAGTTCCAGTGTGGTGCAGATCTGGCCACTCAATCTGGGCATTTCCACGCTGGAGAATTACTTCCCCCTCAATCTTGCTGCAGTGGTTCGCTGAGAGATTGCCTGAGCGTTTGAGCTGACATCTATTCTGCGCACTGGAGCGCAGGGGCCAGTGGAGTTGAAAGTGATTTGTGTAGCCCTGTTGTGTAGCGGTCATTGCCTCCGTGTGCCTTGGATGTGTGTGAGATTGTGGCGGTACGCTACATCATTCGCCAGCATGATAACGTCAGTCTGGATCACGGTTTGCATTAGACCAGGGGCCGATATGAAAAGGCTGCATCCATATCTGGACCTCATCCAAGCAGCTTTACTCGATTATTCAATAAGCAGCATCATTTAGGTGACGCGTCATTTGGGTAAATTTACTGATCGGCTGAGGGTAAACCTTCACTGCCTCCTTACATCCATATTTTTTTGCAAAGTATTCAGCAGTTTATGCCCAAAGCGCTGAAACCCGATTGTTTTTATGCCGCTTTATTTTTCCTCCAAAATGTTTGTGCAAATTCTTGCAAGATGGTACATGGTCGGAGATGTGAGATTTTTCCCACTGATGTGAAACAGTGTGCCAGTGCTGCCCATTACCTATGACCCCAGTCTGCCTGATGGGGGCGCCGTAGCAAGAGCATTTATGTCTTGGCTCATAACTCTGTCGCCAAATGCCGTCTTTATGTTATTCTTGGACTACTCGGCTGTGTGTTTGGTTTAAAAGGATAGTTTATTTGGTTCAAAAGAGCTCCCTTTCATACTAACTTTAAAATAATTTTTTTTCTTTGATTCCTTGGCTAAACATGAATGAATTATATTTTCGCAAATAAATTTGTGTATATCAAAATTTTCCTGCCATTTTGAAAGGTAAAAAGTAAGACATTTTTGATGAGTCCTCCTGACTGAAATTGCTACCAAATTTTCTGTGGGTCACTACTGGGCCGAGTTAATTAAAATTTGCAAAAAGCTTGTTCATCCCTCATGTTAGTTTCAAAATATTGACCAATAGACTTTGAAAGGGTGTGGTTTTATCAAAACCTGCTTTCCTTCAGGGCGATAGCCAAACACCCTCGACAAAATCAGTTGTGGGAGAAGAAATGGACGCGACTACCCTTCAAACCCCAAAAGGTGGGGGTGACCCCCTCATACCTGCATTATCGGGGGGGTTTGCCAGTAAAATTCAGGAGTGAGGGGGAATTCCCCTCCTTCATGAATTCACATCTGCTCCTCCAGTTGTCGATGTCCGACAGGATAATGCAGATTCGCTAACATTTACCTGTGATTAACAGGAGATTTGAGAGGACCTCCCGGTGAATGTAGCAATTAAACACAATCTATGACCCTCCTGAGCAGTCTGGTGGAGGTGTACGGCCTGTAAAGCTGTGATTGGTTTTAATGAGACTCACACAGGATAAGGCTCTGATCTATATGACTGGAACAGTGCCACTGGAGTCAGATATACATGCAGGATTAGGGCTGTAATCTTTGTGCTTATTGTTCACTGAGCCATGGAGGTAATCACGCCTGCTAACAAATCAGAGCTTTCATTTTACCCAGAGTGCACTTCACTACTCTTTGTCCTTTCCTGTTTACTTTATGTGGCCTGTGTTCATGCTAAAGAAAACTAAAATGCGCTCAACCTTAATTTTTCAAGTACTGTTTGTGGGCGCAGAATCCTTGGTAAATAGCTCGTCCAGCGAGAAGGACAGCGCTTCCGTCCACGTGTTTTTTTTTTTATTTTATTATTGCGAGCACGAACGCTGTCCTTGAAGTTCTCTCCTCCTAATTGGATTGCTGCGTTCATTCCAGCAACAATTATCATTGTTCTGACTGTGGCCCATCAATATCGGAAATTGAAAGCGAAGAACCTTCCTGAATTTCTGATGCGGTCTTTCGGACTAAACACAGTGTAGATATTTAGAGCGCGATAAAGGAATATGTTTTTATGAATTCAGGAACATTACCATGAAAAAGACCGCAGGATTATACTGTAGATGTCGGTATATACTCTGGAAGACGGTGCCACAGGGCGTGGTCCCTGGGGGTACAGTCGCTGGGGCTGGTTTTTGAGCTGTCTGCCTGGGCGAGTGGCGGCACCGAAATGCGCCATCACTCCTTACTTTGATGCTAAAGTGCATCAGTATCAGTATCACTCGGATGTAGTTGACCTGACTTATACCTGCCATTTATCCTGCGCTATGCTGCCTATGAGTGAGTCGACTGATGCATTATATGAATCGTACCTAATCTGATCATCGTTGCACCGCCGCTTCGATGACCTTCGGTAAACACCTATTGGAAATGGCATTGGCTGCAGTTTGTGAGCGCCTGAGTCGCGTTGTGTGCGTTATGATTCTCCGCTCATTTAACTGTTCCAGAGGATTCTGAAGATGAAGATCTGAGCACATTTTACGCTCCTGTTTTCCATAGCACAGCCATTGTTCCGCGGCTCCTCTCCTGCCAAAACCCTTAATGGCAGAAACGTGCCGTGTTACCGACGAAACAATCGCTCTGCTTCTTGCACGCATCTCACAGATGGTACCGATTCCGAGTTTCCTCTTTGCGTTGAAACGCGTTGCACAAGGACATGTGTTCTGATTAATCTTTTTAACGCTGCCCTGCTGTTGCCGAGCCGTGCGCGCCTGAGGGACGTGTTCAGTGACTGACTGCACCAGCGTCGAGCTGGAACCAGCCGTGGGAACTGTCTGGGGCTCCGGAACTTTCCCTTCCCAGCTCAAGATGCACTAAAATCGGCCTCCGACTGAGAGGGGTGTATGAAGGGAACAGTCTTTCCCAGCATTCTGTGGGGCTGTAGCATCGCTGCAGTAATTCGGAGAAAAGTACTGTGATGTCATCATAAAATGCGGAGGGTGTAAATACATCAGAATGAGTTTGGGCTCGGAGAAAACACTAAATATTCATTGACTGCACAATGCCGCAAACTTATTCATATTTTCTTCATTTGCGGCATAAATGAGTCTGATAAAGGCTTTTCAGTTTGAGTTACTGTTCTGCTCGATTGCTGCCAAATCACAAAATGGCACCAGTGGAATGATCTATTCGCGCCTCAAGAGTTATGATGGAAACAGGGACTCTCTGGCCATTAATTTATGGATGAGTAAGTAAGTAACTCTTTATTCATGTAGCACTTTTCACAGCTCAAAGTCACAAAGTGCTTCACAGGAAATAAATAAAAACATAAGAAATGCAGTCAATACAATCATCAAGACAATGCAGTGCCACATGACGGCCCAAACGCCTGCCTGAACAGGGAAGTCTTTCACTGGCCTTTGAAAGCATGAACCGAGCCACAGGTTTTCAATTCAATGGACAGGGAGTTCCGGAGCTTTGGGGTCACAGGCTGGGACGGTCGGTCACCTGTGGTTTTCAGCCTCGTCCCTCGGATTAATGAGGAGCCCCTGGTCAGAGGAGCTCAGGTGGTGACAGGGTTTGAGAAGCTCACAGATGTAAGCGGGTGTCTCTCCATGAAGGGCTTTGTACGTCAACACCAGGATTTTAAACTGGAACCGAAAGGCCTCAGGGAGCCAGTGCAGGTAGGCCAGGATGGGTGTAATATGACCTGACTTATGTGACCCAGTGAGCCTCCCAGCAGCGGCATTTTGAGGGAGTTGTAAACATTTCAGAGAAGTTTTACTGAGGCAGGTGAGTTGCAGTAGTCAAGCCGGGATGATGTTAATGCATCACCAGCCATGTCCAGTTCTGAGTGCGTGACAATGGACCCGAGTTTTGCTATATTTCTTAGATGGAAAAAGCATGTGCGGGTTAGAGATCTAACATGTTTTTCGAGATGCATGGTGCGGTCAAAAATGACTCTGAGGTTTCTTAAATCAGAACTGATGTTATCTGCTAGTGACCCCATGTGGTTAACCACCGTGGAGACCACTGTATCAGCAGCTATAATGAGAACCTCAGCCCTTTCTGCATCAAGCTGGAGCAAGTTGTTGGTCGTCCAGATCTTAATGGCAGACAGACACTTATGAAGAACAGCAACAATTATCATTGTTCATTAGTGTGGCATTATTAACAACAATTATAATTGTTCATTAGTGTGGCATTATTAACAACAATTATCATTGTTCATTAGTGTGCCATTATTAGATGAGTGACAGTTACGGAACCGCTTTCGTGCTTTAAGACGACTGAGCTCAAACACGCAGATTAGATGATAAAAGTATGATTGTGAGAGAGCATCGCTAATCTTACACTGAAATCATTCATAAGTTTTGTCCCCTCTTTAAAGAGGTTATTAAATTGAATATCAGAATAAGAATGGAGGCTGTTAGGAGAATATCACACATTCTCCTCTCGTAAATGTGAGGTTCTTCTCATTCCGCTTTAATAATATCGTGCTTGAAAGAATGACATTGTCAGGGACGGAAGGATGATATTTTCGAGAAGGGTGATGCAAGGATAGGTGCTACCCTCCTCTGTTCTGCGAGCTGAGCCGTTTTTACCACGCACTGCTCGCCGCTATTAAAACACGTTCTGTGCCGTCTCAGGACACGTAGCCTTTAAGACGCTTATAAAAGAGACCCGAACAGCTGGACATTATCCCATCAGACCTGGATCCATCGCTAAAGCACCTGGAGCGCACAGACCTGAGGGAGCCGGGGGTTGGGCCCCTGCGGGGGATAGGAGGCCTTGTTTTTCTGAAGGAGGAGAAGAAGAAAGCTCTGTGCGGATTCTCTGTTTGCAGCTCTTACTCTTTGATTTCGCGGATAAAGCGTGGGAGGAGTCTCTATTCTTTCCTGCGTCGGCAGCTAAATTTCACTATATTCTTGTATCTCGTAACTTTACTCATCTTGGGAGAGTGGTTTTTTTTGTTGTTGCTGTCTGATGTCTGAAATAAAGACTGTCTTGCTTATATATGTTCTGAAAGGAGGCTTCATTCCCCCTGTGTACTCGCTGCTTTATGGGGCAGAACGAGCGAGGCAGGCAGTGAGTAACAAATGCTGCCATTAATATTTTACTGCAAATCATAGCATCACATTAAACCGACCTGCTGCTTTAAGGATCTGTGTCATGGTCACTGCACGTGCTCACAAGTACATCCGCTCAACTGCAAGTCAAAGTTTAGAAGGCATTTTTATTCTTGTTTGATCATTGGCGATGGCAACCACCTTACATTCTTCGTATTCCTTGGCTAAAACTTAAAATAGCGCTTTGAATCCTCAAATTTTCATAGAAAGCTCCTTAATATAAAAAGCATAATGGCGGAGGAACTGAAACATATAAATATAATGCAAAACGAAGACGGATTGTCACGGATGGATTCAGGTTATGACTTGGAGTCAGGCAAATTCATGCTCTTGGGATGGACGTTGTGAGCATGTGCAGTGACACAGCTTCCTTGAAACACCTGATGGGCGATGAGTGTAGTGTACATATTTCACATTTGGCCTGTGTGTCCTTGTGTGCAGCCAGAGGGCCACTGAGGTGCTGCTCTGTGTCCTGAGGGTGGGGCAGCAGTTTTAAACCCGGATTCGCCGCGCGAGCTTCATGTCTCCAGTTCAGCTCTTAAACCGTCACACTTCTCTGCCGTCACTCTGCTTCCTGGCCCTTCCGTCTCGATTCCCCTGTTGGGATTATGCGACAGTTGTTGTGGTGAAGTGAGGCGAAATAATTTGCCAGCGAAATGCTCTTGCTGGATGAAATCGTGCCGGTACCAACTTCTGACTCCCCCACAGTCTCTGGCTTAAAAAAGCATCCATTTACCCACACGCTGTCACACACACACACATGCAGGAAACCGCCTCGCTCTCTCTGATACGTCCAGTGGGACAAAACTGGCTCTCTCTCCAAAAACAGCACTTAACCCCTGTAATATGCACCTCTGACCCCATCCTCTCCGCAGCGCCGAGTCCGATCTCAGCTCTGCCGGGATGTAAGAATGTTTGCCAGGCTCCTCGCCCGCTGTAATGTCAGAACTCAACCTCTGACTGACTGCCACTGCATTAGGGGACTTTTAATTAACTATATGGCTTCATAAATTACAGCCATGACACCACACTACTGCGCTGTTCCTTACGGGCGGGCGATTTTAGGGCGAGTATCAGCACTTCAGCAGAAAGGCCACCGAGCAGGGGCGCGATTCCAACCATAACTTCTCAACCGACTGCTTTGCTATAATGGACCCTCCATGTAATGAGCATCACGAGCAGCTGGCTGACAAAACTACAGCACCTGGCCTGGGACGAGATGGCGGGCACTCAGCACGTGAACAAAAAGGTTTTAATATAACCAGACAATAGATTTGTTAATGTTTGCTGTCACATTAGTATTTATTGACGCTGGGTATTAAAAAATGGCTTCTCTGTGCCATTATAAGACGAGGCGCTGTGATCTGAGCATTGATTTGCCTCTCTCCTCTGGTTGGCTGATTGTTCAGACGGAGCTCTGCTGACTCTGGGCATCAATTATTTACCGCTCTTTTCTACCGAGTGGCAGGGGGTCCTTGTATGAGCATCTCTCACATGAATAAGACCAACCCCCCGCTCCCCGCCTGTCTCTGGGTGAGGAGGGATGGTGATGGTGTGTGTGTGCGCGTGTATGCGTGTGGCTGAAATCTGAGCCGCCTCGTGGAGCTGTGTGTATCCCAGAATCAGGATAAGCGTCTTCAGGGCAGAGCTGGTACTTCCTGTTAGAAAGGAAGCCTTAACCTTTAATGATGCTCCTGATTATTTTAGGATTCTAAGGCACCCTAAAATACTGATTAATACTGAAATGAGAAAAAGCCTGAGTTTACATCAGCTGACACTAAACCCTAGTGAGCCTATAGGCCAGATTTATTCTGCGACTCTGTCTCCGCTTAGTGCTGAGTTACTTTCGTAGAAAGGCAGATGACATCTTCTCTTCTCCTGTTCAACTGCTTATGGGCTTGAATGCTGTATCCTGCCTCACACCGGGGGTAATGCAATCTAAGGCCAATTATTAATGCACAGTATTCCTCTCACTCCTGCACACTCGGTGAAATTAAGATCTGTGCAGGTTGTTTACAAGACTTAACTCCACGTGTCATTACATAAATACATTTCCACGTTCTTTCGGCTGTTCGAGAGCGTACACAACAAATGCAGCGTCGGGTCAGAGTGCGGCTGTTCGGAACGGGTCGGTTACACAGCCTGTGGGATGGCTGCTTCTTACATGTACTGTAGCCGGCGACGAGGAGCGGGCTGTACCCAGCATGCCATTCGGCGGTGTTATAGTTAATGTGTGGTCCCCTCTCGATACACTGCGCAGTGTGCACCTCTGGCGGTAATAATGTGCTTCTAATAAATATGTGTCGTAGATCTCAAGAGCTCACGCTTGACACAGCACCTCCTTGAATATGCATGAATATCCATGTTTAGCGCGGGTTCAATGAATATCAATGTTCCGTGTGGGTTAAAAAAATAAATATCCATTTTCAGTGTGGGTTAATGATGCCCGAGTTTAGTGTGAGTTACATGAATGAATGCCCACGTTCTGTGTGAGTTAAATGACTGAATATCCACATTCAGAATTAGTTAAATGGCTGAATATCCATGCTGACTATGAGTTAAATGACTGAATATCCATCAAGAGAAAAGTTTGGTGGAGCGCTGCTTGTATCCTTTGAAAAAACTGGTGCTCTTGGAAGGGAACTTAGTTGAAACATAAAGTGGAAAAAAATCCAAGTCCAGGCACTCAGTTGATTCAAAAAAATCCAAAAAGTCCTTATTAACGGTCTACAGCATGAAAAAACACCAGCGCGTCGCCCTGCAGACTTCATCAGGGTGTGTAACAAAGACGCCAGACACAGCCTCATTACTGCTCCATTCACCTCAGGTGTGCAACTCAGACCATGCAGGTCATTTCCTTTGGCCACTAGGGGCAGAAATAATAATAATAATAATTAAAAAACAAATTAATGAAAAAATAATTTATCATAATATATCTACATAGTTCACTCCATGTATAAATAGTCACAAATCAATATGGATGAATAGTCATTGGATGTGTAAATGGATGAATAAATAGTCATTAGATGCAGACAAAGAAGTGATATTTAGAGAATTTACCATAGTATGTATCAAAAGACAAGGTTAATAATTTACTCTGTGTATAAATAGTCACAAATAAATATGGAAAAATAGTCATTAGATGTGTAAATGGATACAAAATGTGAATAATATAGATGTAGACAGGCAAAAATAAGCCATACATCACAATTCCTTATAAGAATCCAAATAATGTAAGACAACATACATCAGTGCAAATAAGCTGTCAATCACCTACATTCCAAAGCAGCAAGCAATTCTGAACTTTAGACCATTACTCAAAGTTAAAAGAGAAAGCACAGGAGCATCCAGCGAGGTTAAAGGAAAGGGGAAAGTTCAAAGTCCTCATTGAGACCAGGATGGCTGGTGACCCTCAAGGTAAACATCCAATGAGTTTCTCTCTGTTTAAGAGGTTTGATTTTATCCCCACCCCTGGCTTCAACACGGATGGCCTCACTGCCCAATACACGTAAAGTTGAGTCCCTCCCATGTTGTGCTTCTCTATAATGTTTGTCCATTGGATAATTCATATTTCCAACTTGGATTGCATATCTATGTTCGGCCACCCTGTCCCTTAATCTTCTTTTAGTAAGGCCTGCATAGAAACAACCACAGGTGCATTCCAGTTTATATACAACATGAGTGGTATTGCAATTTATGAAACCAGTAATGGTATAAATTTTGTTATTAGACCTATCCGCAAAATGGTCAGTTTTAACAATGTTTTTATCCATGTTTTCACACACCCTGTTGAAGTCTGAAGGGCGACGCGCTGGTGTTTTTTAATGCTGTAGACCGTTTATAAAGACTTTTTGGATTTTTGTGAATTCCAACTGAGTGCCTGGACTTGGATTTTTTTTCCACTTTATGTTTCGACTAAATATCCACGTTCAGAGTCAGTTAAATGACTGAAGATCCTAGTTCAGAGTTAGTTAAATGGCTGAATATCCATGCTGACTATGAGTTAAATGACTGAATATCCATACTGATTATGAGTTAAATGACTGAAGATCCTAGTTCAGAGTTAGTTAAATGGCTGAATATCCATGCTGACTATGAGTTAAATGACTGAAGATCCTAGTTCAGAGTTAGTTAAATGGCTGAATATCCATGCTGACTATGAGTTAAATGACTGAATATCCATGCTGATTATGAGTTAAATGACTGAAGATCCTAGTTCAGAGTTAGTTAAATGGCTGAATATCCATGCTGACTATGAGTTAAATGACTGAATATCCATGGTGATTATGAGTTAAATGACTGAAGATCCTAGTTCAGAGTTAGTTAAATGGCTGAATATCCATGCTGACTATGAGTTAAATGACTGAATATCCATGGTGATTATGAGTTAAATGACTGAAGATCCTAGTTCAGAGTTAGTTAAATGGCTGAATATCCATGCTGACTATGAGTTAAATGACTGAAGATCCTAGTTCAGAGTTAGTTAAATGACTGAATATCCATGCTGACTATGAGTTAAATGACTGAATATCCATGGTGATTATGAGTTAAATGACTGAAGATCCTAGTTCAGAGTTAGTTAAATGGCTGAATATCCATGCTGACTATGAGTTAAATGACTGAAGATCCTAGTTCAGAGTTAGTTAAATGGCTGAATATCCATGCTGACTATGAGTTAAATGACTGAAGATCCTAGTTCAGAGTTAGTTAAATGGCTGAATATCCATGCTGACTATGAGTTAAATGACTGAAGATCCTAGTTCAGAGTTAGTTAAATGGCTGAATATCCATGCTGACTATGAGTTAAATGGCTGAATATCCATGCTGACTATGAGTTAAATGACTGAATATCCATGCTGATTATGAGTTAAATGACTGAAGATCCTAGTTCAGAGTTAGTTAAATGGCTGAATATCCATGCTGACTATGAGTTAAATGACTGAAGATCCTAGTTCAGAGTTAGTTAAATGGCTGAATATCCATGCTGACTATGAGTTAAATGACTGAAGATCCTAGTTCAGAGTTAGTTAAATGACTGAATATCCATGCTGACTATGAGTTAAATGACTGAATATCCATGCTGATTATGAGTTAAATGACTGAAGATCCTAGTTCAGAGTTAGTTAAATGGCTGAATATCCATGCTGACTATGAGTTAAATGACTGAAGATCCTAGTTCAGAGTTAGTTAAATGACTGAATATCCATGCTGACTATGAGTTAAATGACTGAATATCCATGGTGATTATGAGTTAAATGACTGAAGATCCTAGTTCAGAGTTAGTTAAATGACTGAATATCCATGCTGACTATGAGTTAAATGACTGAATATCCATGCTGACTATGAGTTAAATGACTGAATATCCATGCTGACTATGAGTTAAATGACTGAAGATCCATGTTCAGAGTTAGTTACGTGGCTGAATATCCATGTTTGGTGTGAGTTAAATGAATCTCCATGTAAAGCTGTGAGGTGATGGAACAGCCCCATAGATACAGCGCTCCCACAGCAGACGGGGGTGTGGCGTAGAGGCTGTGTTTGTGCGCAGTCTGTCGGAGGCGCAGGCCCGCCCCCCCAGAGAGGAGGAGAGGGAGGGCCGGTCTCTGCCATGTGGCTCCTCTCCCGGCACTAATGAATCAGCGAGGGCCCCTGGCAGCAGGCACAGAGCCCATTGATTACCTGTACAGCCCTCATCTCCCCCGAACCCTCCAGCGGAGAGGCATTAATCCGGCTCTGAGCCGCAGAAACCCCACCGGGGGGTAATAACGCAGCGGGTCCTTCGCTTCGCATCGAAACGCACCTGATCTGACCACTGACAGCAAGACGCAGATTAAAATCAGGGAATACTTTTTCCTGTCTGGAATTTAAAGTGTCTGTGATACAATTGGCCGTGATATTTGGCTCATGAAAGCCGTTTCCCACAGCAAGTGGTGCTACGTGTTGCTATGCGCGAGTGGCTAGCTGGTCTAGCGCCGTCTATATTGAGCAGTACCTGTATCCTGTGTTTGGCCCTCCAAGCAAACTCAGGGCTATCCTTGATTGTTCAGCTGCTCTCAAAGCATAATCTTCCAATTTTACCTCTATATAATTCCACCACTGCGCACTAAATGAATCTCAGATAGTATGTTTTCTGTCATGTAGCTGAGAGATGTTTCTTGGCTCACACTTGATACTGACAGATGCATGACGGTGGCGGAAAGAAATTTGTTCTCCTCTTTGACAGAACCGAAGCCTCGATGCCTTGGAGGTATGTACGGACGCTAAACTTGTGTTTTCTCTCTGGAACTGATCAGCTCCGGCACTTATGTTCACGTCACGACTCTGAACCCAGGTTTCTATAAGACCGAGTTACAGCGCAGTCCAGCCCGAGGCTTTGGGCTGGAGTGTCTCCCAATGAGCCAGTGACCTGCTGTGGCACTTGGCAGGCTTACAGAACACTGTCTGCCAAAGGAGGGAAGAAAGCCTTTGAGCCAAAATGGCCATTTTCATTTCTGTGAGAGACGTGTATTGGGCGAATGACCGATCCACATTGCGCGTGCATTTCAATCAACCCTGATGAGAAAGGGCACGTAAATAAAGTAATAAATTGAAGGCCGTGAAACCTTGTTTCCAAGGCAACGTCCCTAATTCACTAAGGGGATAGCGGTCTCCTGAAGTCTCCTCAGAAACGAGCCTGGATCCTTGCATCAGCATTTTTGTAATATTGGATCAGGCGTATATTTAGTGTTTATATAATTTTGCACAAAATTACTGTCGGACGTGGTTTGTGTTGTGTTGTCGACTGATGCGGGTGTTTGAGGCGGGATGCGGCAGCACCAGGAGCGCAATCTTCTCGCCTGCTGTGGAGAGCGCAAAAAGCCCCGGTTTATCAGCTGCCCCTCCTCCGGCCTCTATTACCTGGGGCCTGGGGACACGGCGCGGGGCCCGCGCGAAAGCAGGACCGCGTTTGCGTTCTGCTGCATTATTCATAAGCCGCTTCGCTTCAGCTGGAGAGGCGTCAGAAATTTCCGCTAAGCGAGGGGGAAAAGTCACACGTCTTACGTCTGCGACTCAGTCTACATGCTGACTGGGCTGCGACAGAGAGAGTGTGTGATGATTCGCATCGTTTAAAGCTTCTTTTAAGCCCACACATTCTCAGCCCGACTTGGCATTTTGTGACGTTACCTGACTAAGCGTCCATATACCATTAAAAAAGGAGGCTTTTGGTGTCTTTATTTGATGTTTAGGGTTAGGTTTTGGGTTGCGGGGTTAGGGGGTAGGGTTTGTTTCAAACTGGGATCAATAACGATGCTAAAAGCCTCCTTTTTCTACCTGTATGGACGCTCGGTCACGTAGCGTCACTGCATGATGAGTCAGGATGGGAATGGGCTCTTAAGGCGAGTCAGTACCCTGTGCCTCGCAGTCCACTCAAACACAGGCCCATTGTACTAAGTACACTGTGTACATTAGTTAATAGGCAGGTAATTTCCAGCTTTGCTTAAATCCTGGCTGATTGATTTATTACTGAATAAATATAAGCGGTAGTCCCAGTGTCGGAGATGTCGCTGTGCAGAAACGCAGAAAAAGGCTCTGAGAGTCGTGTGCAGACTTATGTAGGTACCTAGAGGCAGTGTTCGCCGTGACAGTTTGTCGAGCAGTAGCTGCTGTGGCTTCACGATGGGTAACAGGCTCGTCGGGCCCTGCACCTGGTGTTCGCTCTGGCCCAGGAAACCCCAAACTGAGGCTGCCGGCGCGCGGAGAGGGTTAGTTTGTCACAGCGGTAATTTGTAAGGGGGCTGAAGTGGACCATGTGTGCGGGAGGAAATTAAATGTGGGAATTGTGGCCGTCTCCGCTGATGGCCCATAAAGACTGAGGGTAATCGTGAGAAGAGATTCGCTGAAGAGTTCGTGCTCTGGATTTGTAGAGAGAGGTCAGGGGGGGAGAGGTTCTGTGTCGCCAGGGCTTTGATTGGCTAAATTTTGTCACAGTGTGTGTATGTGTTTGTGTGTTGAGTGTGCGCGCATCTATAATTCTAAACTATGCTCGTGTAAGCATGAGTGTGCATATGCTAGAGTGAGCGCGTGCGCGCGTGTGTGTGCGCGCGCGTGTGTGTGTGTGTGTGGTGAGTGTACGGGAGCACTTTTTGATGCATCTATGCTTGTGTAAGCCTGAGTGTATGTATGCTAGTGCGAGCATGTGTGTATGACCTATATGTTTATGTTAGCATGTGCATGCTTCAATGTGCATACAGCCAGGAGTGTGTGTGTGTGTGTGAGAGAGAGAGAGAGTATTGGGGAGCTGGATTTTGTAGCTGGGAGGGTTCCTATCACAGGCAGGTTATGAGATGGTAGCCTAATTAAACACTGAATTATTAATGTGTAGCCATTAGCGTCCATCACAGATAGATTATAGTCGGGGGGGGGGCGTCCTGCACATCCATTAGGCTGGTAATATCACCGCTTGGTTTCGTGTGCCTCCCACTGACTGCTGAATCCTGGGGTCATTAAAACCACGCTACGGACGACAGACCACGGAGCTTCAGGGCTGGAGAGGCCACAGGTGGGAAATCCTGGGGTAGAAAGTAAAAATCCTCCTAAAATTTTGTTCCTGTGGTTTGGATTTGCCATTAAGCCCCTGTCACACTGTGGCCACTATTGTGGCGAATCCCTGCGAAATGGGGGGATTATTTTTGTCGTCGTCATTCGCCTGTCTGTGGCCCTGTGTGGGCCTATACAGGAACGCCCTAAGATTGTGGTCCGCATGCTGTAACTATCTTGTAAGATTGCCTTAGGTATGTCGGCGACGGGAGTAAGATTGCAGTGAGAATGAACAAGAATCATTACGTACGTAGTACGAATCACGTACGAACTTTGTACGAAGCTACAAGACTGGAGTAGGAATCATGAGGAATCACCACGAGTATATACGATCGCAGTACGAACTCACTACGCTTGAGTACGAACACGGTACGATTGACCGAGAATGCAGTACGAACACAGTAGGATTGAGAACGAATGTAGGAAATGTGGACGCGCCGAAATGTACAACTTTTTTTATGGGAGCATAACGTCACAGGGGTCAATTTCTGGTCATTCTTGCTCCCGCGCCTCACTACGACCCCCTACGAATGTTCAAGAATATATGCAGATTGCTACGACTGGCTCCAAGAATGCAATATGATAAAAAATAAATCGCGCTTGGACCACGAATGTTTTGAACATTTCAAAACAGTCGTAGCCCCTCTTAATGGCGAAGAATGCCGGCGAATGAGGGAGAATCCACCACGAGCCCAATACGAATTGCCAAGATTTTTTTCACTTTTTGTAGTTTGCTGGGATTCGCCCTTCGAAGTCGCCCCAGTGTGACAAGGGCTTTAAGCAAAATTCCTTCAGCTGGAGATGGATCTAATCAAATAAATCAGCAGAACGAGCTCATGGTCTGAGGAAAAACATGGCAGGATTTGTACTTTTCGACCGCTGGATACTCTATCACTGGGAACTTCAATGCTGGGGCGCAAAATTAGAATGGAGATTCAACCCAGAACTTTGTTTTTGTTTCAAATTCATTCATCCATTCACTACGGCAAAGGCACAGGATTCCATGTTCAGCACACTATCACAGATTTCATTCATCAGCCAGTTTTAAAAAACTACAGGAAACAGAACGTCCTGAAAGGTAATGACTCGAAAATTGCGGATTGACTGACCAACTGTGCAGGATTTCAGCCGAGCTGTAATATAAGCGACGGTGCCTTTTTAAGGTCTGTAACATAAACGCTCGTGGACCATCTTTGTTGTGGCTGCTGTGAAAAGTTGTGCGCGACAGATGGAAATGAGTCACACTCCTTAATGGCTGAATTTGCACCTCTCGGCCTCCCGTCGCGCTCAGAGTCTGAAATCGGCGAGAATCGCGCTATAATGGAAATAAATTAACGGCCGCTTTGCTTGCACAATAAAATATTCGTTTTGATGAATCCAACTCAATGCATTTATTCATTAAAAGAGTTGGACTCTAATTAAGTTGAGCTGAGCAAAGCTAAGCAGTGATAAATAAAAGCTAAATGCTGGAAAGTGTATAGAAATGGTTGGATCTTTATAGCCCTGTATCATGTGACACTCAAACACAGTCTCCCTGACTCGGTCTCAGGATGGGCTGTGATGCGTGGGGCCGCACTGACAAGACCTGGGTCTCCCTCTAACGCTGCCTTGTCGCAGTGGCATGCCAATCAGGTGGGGCCAAATTACCTCACCGAAGCCAAAATAAATATCACGGAACAGCATATGACTTAATTTAAGGCCCCGTATCATAATTTAGACCCCCGTGTGAGGAGTCACGTCAGCGTCTGTCCACTGGTACTTTTAGAGAGATGCGTAAATTGATTAACAGAAAAATCTATAGAGTGGGCAACGGAAGGAAGGTTTCAGAAATCCTGTGATTTTCGCCTCTGTATTCGGATCACAGCCGGTTTTAGCCCGTTTGGCAGTGGACTGTAAATGAGAATCTGGCTTAATTTTCATTCTCTCTGCATTGGCAGGCAAATATCAATCACTATTAGCAGCACACATTTGTAATTACTAACCAGCACACAAACACCCCCAGGCTCTCAAGCACACAGTATATTGCAGAGGGGTTGTAATTGACAGTTGACTGATGGTTTCAATATAACACGGATGGCTGCAAAAACATCCACGGCACCTATATTAATGGAAGGGTAGGCCACACAAATTAATGATAACATTCATCAGTTGATATGATAGAGGATGCAAATACCCCATGTAAACATAACCCGGATGATTGTAAATGCAAAACACATCAACAAGTGCTATAATCACATCCCCAGGAATATCACTCATCAAAATTGCTTGCAGTGGTGCAATACAGTGCATATTTGATTTATAAACGTGCGTCTCTCTTTCGCAAATAAAAGTTATTGTGGTCGTAAACATCCAATTATCGCAACGTCAATGCCTCACTTTCACCTCAGACAGCCTGTGATCAGCGACTTAATTTAGATATTTCTGATCAACTTTTGACCACTTTTATCCCCCTGCCACAAAAATTCACTCAGTGACAGTTTTTGGGTGGAAGCTTTCCATAGCTTTCTGGAATCTTCCGCACAGGTGAATGGTTGACATTATAGAGATGGGGATGAATGTCCTGAGTAAAGGACACTGGGACTCCTGCAGAACCTGAATGTACTGCAGCTGCGTTGATGTAAAGACAGAGTTTTTGTGCAGTGTGGTCTGTCGGCTCAGGGTGTGTATAGCTGCGGAAGTTCTGGGTCTAAATATCAAGTTGATTAGCAGGAGTAAGTTGGTACTGTCACTGTGCTTTTTAGCGGGGCATTTAGCCTGCATTACTCCTGAAATATAAACAACATATAATTGCATATATGACAAAAAAATTCTCTTGAAAAGGGCATGCGCTATATTAAGAGTGCGCCGTGAGCGATACACTGCCATGTACTACCTTTCTAAATGTCAGGTGAAGCCCAACTATTTTGTTTTTCTATCAAATGTCCACAGTTCCATCTCCAGTCGCACGCATAAGACTCCTAAATCTCCAAAGGTTGGTGGCAGCTGGTGCTCAGATCCAACACCAGTGAAAGAGTCAGTGTGACTCCTTGTCAGGATTAAGGGCCTGTCGTGTTTGTAGGAATAGCTGTATTGCTCAGTACAACTCTGCAGGGAGCAGCATGACAAACGAAGAGAAATACGGTTTTTCCACTTAAGCAAACACGTGCCTTCCATGCTGTGTTTTAAATCAGGATAATATTTGCCATTTCATTATTGAAAAATGAAAATAACATTAATATGATAAATTCTGCTTTTCAGTCATATCAAACAAAAATGGGGGGGGCGGGGTAGGGGATGCAGTTTATATGATAAAGCGTAGGCGCGATCGGAGGTGCAATTTTTATTCCTTACTTTTTCATAAAAACGATACCGCGTTTCAGAGGTTCCCTGGGGCAGCAAGCCGGTAGATATCATGTTCGCTAAATATTTGGCTTCTCTCCACGAGCGCACAAAGCAAAAAGCACATTATCCTCACACAGAGGGCAGGCCAGCGCAGCATCCGAGTACGTCTCGCCTCTCCTACCGACGTTTATTTTCCAGTCTGCTAATCGCACCAGGCAGCCATGGTAATTCAGTCACTCGCACAGCATCTACAGTCTCTCTTACAGATGTATTACATGCCCTGATACCACAGAATACCTGGCATATCATTAGTTTGTCCTTTCGATTCGGCTACACGTGTCTGATATCATGCATTTGAACATCATACGGTGAATTTCCTTTGCCTGAGGTGCCCTGCATTATTTATTAGCTTAGCGGGTGGTCTCACCCAAGGTGACTTACAAGGCCGACGTTTGGTACCATACGGTATTAACGGAGCGATGTACTTATGAAGAGGTCTTGCAAAGCCTCTCTTGATTGCGCAAAAGTCGAGCACTTCCTGAGACTGATGCCTGCTGTCTACAGAGGCTCTGCTGTGACCCTTTATGAGCCGCAAGTGTTTACTGGGGAAAAACACCAATAATACTCTATAGCAGACTGGAACATTCCACAGGCATAGCGTAACCTCACTAGCATCTCCATCTGTACTCATCATTCATCTGCAAGAGTAGAGAGTCACCCTACAGGTCAACCCCCAGGATTCGCATGCATTTTCAACACCATAAGATCTCAATATGCCTTGAGAATGATTGTGCTATCCTGACTACCAACCCTTTCGTTACATCTTGGTGTCCATTTAAGGTTTGGTACACCTTGGCTCTTGTTAATCCCAACTCTACACACTACATCAACTCGACTGTGAATATAATATGAAAGTTCGCGTTTGGAATGAACACAGATTTGAATCGATCCCCAAGCTATTGTCTGTATGCACCCTTCACAACAGCAAATTATTCACCCACTTAGAACTATTGGCAAGGACTAATGTTGACCTAAGGCTGCATGGCAACTATGCAAAAAAATGCCCCTACCCATTCTTTCAAAACGGTAACAGTAATTACGCACTTAGGTCCACATTTCACCCCTGGACATGTCAGTTTTTTTTTTGAAAGCCACTCAAGCCACCTCATTGTAAATTTGGATGATGATGTCCTCAGTTTTGCAATTAAATAATCTCACTTTAAATATTTTAAAGGAGCAGTTATCTGAGGAACCGCAGCATCTGTCGTGTGCCATCGGCACGATTTCATCTCTCTGTCGGCGGTGAAGCCCCAGCGGTTCCATCGCTGCCGCAGGGCTGTTCTGTCGAAACCTCTTTGTTTTGCTTTTTTTCCCTTTTTTGCATTGAACATTTGAAAGTGAGACGTGATTAGAGTTTGAGCCGCAGCACATGCTGGCGCTTCTGCCGTCTCCAGTGAATTTTACCTCCATCAAAACAGGAAGCCTGGTTCACGCGCTCTTTCGCTGCATACAAAGCGTGAACTCCAAAGAACCTGGGTATGCAAATTTAATTTAGAAAGTGAAGCTGCATATCCGGTACTTCTGTTGGTATTTACTGGACTTCAAGATTAATAATTACAAAGCGGGCGGCTACGTTTAATTTATGTCTTTCACTTTATGCTTTGACTTTGATCACGTTGTGGCTGGTAGCTAATTTACTCAGAGAAATTGAGATGAAGATTGAGTGTGTGCGTTGCTTTTCAATTGCTGTGCTTAGGGTGAGGAATTTTTTTTAAAGGCAGCGTCAAGGAATCATGCCTGCATTTCCACTACTCCTGTTCTGCACTTTGTCTTCCCTTCAGCCGAATTACGAATGCAGCATGATGACTATGGTGATGACAAAAATACCTGCGGAATCATCATATGCTTAAGTGTGACTCCCTTCACGCACCGTCACCCGCAGTAAGTGGGTCCAGAAAACTCTCCCTCCTCTTTGTCAAGCAGTCCATCTGTCTACTGTGGGACCATAATTGATCGCGCCGTCCCAGAGCCTCGCTGCGACGGTCCACAGGTGCTCTCTGTGAATGCAGCAATGCTCCTCCGGCTCTCCGCCTCTTTGAAACGAGATGAAGCCGCCCGCTCTGATTCTCTCCGCTCCAGCGGTCGGAAAAGCTTGATACAATGGCCGTCCGTGCATTAAGGGAGACGGTTCGGCTCGGAAAAGCAGGGGAATATTGATGCACTGGTGAGCACGTCTCACACTGTCGCTTCTTCGAGGGCTCAGACGGCATAAGAGGGCGTACGTCCTTCAGCCGCGCTGATTAAAAAGTATATGTAGCAGCCTTTATGGGAAGTTCGAGAACATGGATAATGGCTCTCCTGGGTTGATGAGGCAAGACAGTTGAAAGGCACATTTTGTGTCTCACTGAGACGGCCTCGCAAATTCAGCCAGCGTTGCACCGCTCTTTCTGGAAATTTCAAATAGAGCGGTTAGTATCTCTTGAGTATGAAGGGCCTGGGAGGAACTGGTTTTAGTCTGAGCTCCACTGGCTCCATTTATCATGTTCAGCTCAAATACATCCACCCATCCAATTTCTCATGTTTATTCCCAGTCAAGGGCTACATCTATCCCAATATACCCTCCTTTCCACTGCTCGTCTCCCTAGCCGAGATAGTTCTAGAAAGGAGGAAAGATTTGGCATGTAACCAGAGCCCAGGTTTGAGGGGGGTAGGAAGGTGCTGGAGCGTATCCCAGAATACACTGGGATGTGAGGCAGTCTAGACCATCTGCCAATTAGATATTTTTCACACATGTAGCACAGTAAAACCGGAACAGTGTGCCGGGGCTCTACTTAAGATTCCGCCGGCTCGCTGCTTTGACTCTCGCCCAAGAGCGCCCAAGCACCGAATCAACAGCTCCTCTCCAACGAGGAGGAGAAAATGAAAAAAAGAAGAAAGTACTGGCCCTGGGGGGCTCGTACGTGCCTCCACGTTAGCCCAAATAATCGAGCTCTGGCGCTGGTGGACAGCTCGCATTAGCGGACGCGGGCCTGGGCTGGATGTCTGGGCCGGTGTCGGTGCTTTATTGGCCTGGGCAGCAGTTTTGTTGGAGAGGCAGGGGGGAGCGAGAGGCCCCCTGCGGAGCGGTGCTTCAGGCTGGGGCAGGCTGCACAAATCAGTGGGGCTGTGTCTCGCCGCGCCTTGGGTATTGGCAGGTGCCCCAGATTGGATGGTTTGCATTCTGGGCCCGATGCTCCATGGCTCCTGGAAACAGCTGCGAATCACAGTCCCACATCTCTTTCATCCCTCTCCCTCCATCACCGTCCTTATCTCAACCCCCTCCCTCTCCCTCTATCTCCCACCTGCTCTGAACTCTGAAGCAGGTATGACTGTGAATGCTTTCCTGGGCATTAGGCAGTCCAGGGGGTCCCCTCCAGGATGGTGTGTGTGTGTGTGTGTGCGCGTGTGTGTGTGTGTGTGTGTGTGTAGCTGAGCGAAAGAGAAGGTCTTACTTATGTTTTACTGCTTACATGACTTCTAGATCCTTCCATAAGCCACAGAGCATTGTCTCTAACTGCAGTGTCTTGCTGCTGCGTTACAAAGCAAACTTCTATTGAGATGACACAGCTGGGTGAGTCTGTTGTTGATATATGTTTTACGCTGGCATCCCAGCGTCCACAACCCAACATTCATGTAACAAGGAAAACAACCATCAAGGAAGAAACCAAGCGAATCCTGCGGTGGCCATGAGCCAAACCCATCAATCGTTGGAGCACTGAGCCGGCGGATTAGAGCGAGACCCTCTGCACAGTCAATCCCCCAGATTGATGGGCGAATTAGAGCAGGTGACGGGAGAGCCCTGGACAAGAATAGCTGAGGCGCCGTCAATTAAACGCACAGCTATTCCTCTGCAGCGCGACTGCCCACAAGGAGCATGTCGGGTCTCAGCAATGTTTATCGCAACGCGGTTCACGTCAGACGATGTCATTACGGCTCCATTCGGCTCCTTTTGTCAGTCAGGGTGTGCGGTTAGCGTATAATAGCATGCAATTAAGATGCCTCCAGGAAACGTCTTTGGAAAAAAAACAAACACAAACGAAAGCCGATCGTCATTGTTAGAGGGAACAAACACCGAAATGCCAGGGCGTGATGAACAGAGGCGGGTCTGCCGGACAGTCTCCATAAATCTCCATTTGAAGCATCGTGCCTAAATACCAAGGAGAAATCCGATTGCGAATTGATGGATTGATCGTAGAAATACGGAAAGCGGAAACCTTTTCGTGTCGCGAATTCTTGCCGGAGGGACTCTCCCATTCTTCTTGTTATGCCGCATGTAACTTCAGCACTTTCAGGAGGTGAAGGGTTACGCTGTGGTCATGTGACTGAGGTGAACCGAGGCTGATCCCTGACACCTTGTTCATTTTCAGATCCCAAGGGGGCGAGTCTTAATGAGTGAGCTGGTCCTGTCATCCTACAACAGCACGATTTCATCCTACGCTGGTTATACCCACCGCGCAGAGCTTCGCTCCCTCTGCGTCTGGGGAAATCTCACCGAAAGCTCCAGGGTGGAAGTTTGATTTTTTTGCCGTGAGATGAGACTGCAGGCACACAAAGCGAGTTTGCTGCACTGATTGGTTACAAGACCCTTCGAAATGAATTGGGCTGTGCTGTATTGTCGGGTGATATTTCAGACTAGTCTCTGTTGGAGTGCAGGCAGAGTTTAAACTCCATTACCGGGGGTTCTTGACAATGTGTTGACAAATCCAGAATTAAACGGCCTCCTTGGAACTTCAGTTGTGGATGTATTAATTTACCACCTTTTAAAATCCCAGCTGGAGCCTGATGGGCAATTTTAAACCCAACCTGTTTGGAGAGACCAGGGCTGCCTCTCTGACTGGCACTTTTATTCCTTGCTGTTTCAGATTTTGGAATGAAAGCGAGTCAAGGCAGCGTCTGAAAAACTGATCTCTGAGCTGTTTAAAAAACTATCATTAGCTCTGCTTTTATCCTACTTAGTTTTAGCTCCAGTGTCAGACGTTTGAGGTACATGCTTTGTACCCCGGTTGAAAGGGATGGGGGACTCTCTGTAGCATTTGTTGAATGTGTGGTTGCGGTTGCCAGATCTGCAAGCTGCCCTTCAGTTAGCCACTGAGCCTGATGTTAGCGAACACTGGTGGCTCCCTGAAAGTGATCTGGCAAACATCACAATCATTCTCTCATCTTTATACTGCTTTCAACTTCAGGTTTTGAATAGTTTCACCCATGAAACACCTCAAAGAAGGGTAAGTTTAGCATTTAAACTTGTAGCATATGGAAGGAGAAATCTGTTCCCCGATCAGCACTCCTCTAGTTATTTTTTGTGATTGACTTTTTTTTTTGCAGACAAACATATTACAAGAACAAATGATCATTGACCGCCATCATCATAGACAAACAAAAACAAGTCCCAAGCGAAAAATTCACACTTCATGAAAAAAAGCAGGAAAGAAAAATAAGATGAGTAATAAGAATAATCACAGTAATTTCCAAATACAATATTAACCTCATTGCTGCCTTAGTATGTCCCAAATATCTACCTCTGTTTTTGCCCAAATAGCCACTGTTTTGGCTTTCGCCCTGTTAATGCTGGCCGTAGAATATTCCATATTCACCATATATTGAAGATTTATCAACCATAATCTTAATGCATTAATCTCCTGATTAACCCAGTATTCCAAAATTGTTTTCTTTGCTGCTGTAAAACCACAGAAAAGGATTTGTTTATATATCAATGCAATGTTGAGAGCAGTGTCATCATTTAGCAGACAGAGACAGGGGTCTGGAGTAATTGTGGTCCCAGATAGTTAGTCCATAATGTTACCCACTTGTAGATCCATAACATGTTCACTTCAGCACATTCCCAAAACATGTGTAAAACTGTCCCAATGGAAGAGTTTGGACACAAAGTGCAATTAGGACTTGAAATCAGTCCCATTTTATAAAGTTTATAAGGAGTGGCATAAGCTCTGTGGATTATTTTAAAATTGATCAACTGGTGGCTCAGATTTCGAGATGTGTTATTTATATTCAATCAGATTTTATGCCTTTCTGGGCGAAAGCCAACTTTACTTAACTCCCAGTTCCAGACACTTTCAACTGGCAGTGCTTGACACACTGCGCTTGTAAGGGTATTATATATTTTAGTGACAAGCCCCCGAGAACATTGGTTACTATTTATCCAGTCAGACATATGGTGCGTTCGTATTTGTGCATCAGACGGGACACCACATGCCTTCAATGATGACCTCAATCTTAAATACAAAAAATATGAAGAGTTTGGAAGGTCAAACTTATGCTGCAATTCCTGAAATGAGTGAAGGCCACTATCATCACATATATTTTGTAAAATGTTAATACCTTTGGATGCCCAGAGGGTGGATATGAAAGGTTTCCCTGCGGTTAAGATGTGCAGGTTATTCCACAACGGAGACAGTTTATGATATTCAGGTATATTGCCCAGTAGTTTCTCAACTTTATCCCATACTAAAAGGGAATGCGATTTTATACTTCCTAGTCTGAGATTTAGGTTCCGGCGTTTCAGCTTAGTGTACAAGAGATTTTGCAACCTATATGGTGCCACTATGGAAGCCTCTATAACTCTCCAGGGCACCTTTGAGTTCACATCTGCCCAGGTACGTAATGGCCGGATTTGAAAGGCCCAGTAATAAAATTTAAAATTGGGGAGTGCCAGTCCTCCGCTCGACTTAGAACGCTGTAGGGTGGATAATTTAATTCTTGCTCATTTACCATTCCACAAAAATTTGTAAATCATAGATTGGACTTCATTAAAAAATTTTGGAGGAGGGGGAGCTGGGATCACAAGGAAAAGAAATTTCAACCGGGGTAATATGTTCATCATGATAATAGAAATCCTTCCTTGTAAAGCACTCCTCAAGTTACATGCTTTTTGAATGGGTCAGACTGTTTTTACCTGCAGCAGGTGATATTAAGGGTTCAACTCCTCATAAGAAAAAGTTGGGGCAGGATGTTCAAGGAGAATTCCGGTGTGAAATTGACTTGGGGTGTATTGAAACATGATAAGGAGTGCTAACTTTTGTTGAATACCCTACCTCCGCACGCACGCAGCATTTCGAAATACATGGCTTTTTAGCCGAAGTTTCCCAACAGGCTTATAATGGTAGTGAATTTGGCACAGCGCTGCCATGCAAAGAAATCGCTATTTGTTTATCATTAACAAGGCTCAAAGTAGCTCCACACTTCATTGGTAGAATTCCAAGGGCCCTGACATTTAAAACGAGGCACTGAGAACTTTGAAAATGCAACGGTAGTTTATTAAAAAAGACTATTTATGCAGACAGTACCTTGAGGTAGTTTCCAGTCGCCTCCATCTTCAAAGTCACGATAAGTCGATTGACAAGCACGAAAGAATAGGAAGGATAGGGGAACAGATAGCAATCTATTTGTTCGTGCTCATCAATCGACTTATCGTGACTTTGAAGATGGAGGCGACTGGAAACTACCCCAAGGTACTGTCTGCATAAATAGTCTTTTTTAATAAACTACCGGTGCATTTTCAAAGTTCTCAGTGCCTCGTTTTTAAAATGTCAGGGCCCTCGGAATTCTACCAATTAAGTGTGGAGCTACTTTGAGCCTTCTTAATGATGAAAAAAATAGCGATTTCTTTGCATAGCAACGCTATGCCCGATTCACTATTATTGTAAGCCTGTTGGGAGCTTCAGCTAAAAAGCCATTTATTTTGAAATGTTGCGTGCGTACGGAGGTGGGCTATTCGGCAAAGGTTAATATTCATTATCATGTTTCAATACACCCCAAATCAATTTCACACCGGAATTTTCCTTTAAATTAGATTTCAAAGTGAAAGCAGTGATTTGTAAACTATCATTAACCTGTATTATGTTGAAAACAATATGCCTGTACATTATCGCATGTTTCACCACATGCATTTTAGTATTGTCTCAAAATAGACACATTTTCATTTTCATTCTCGCAGCATATTTCAGAGTAAAGTATTTATGACTTGGTAATCATTTTCAAATCAAATCATAGTACAAATTTTTGCCTAATTTTTCATCCTAAATTGGCCCTGTCCCACCATTTTTGGAATGCGTTGCAGACATGGGTGGCAAGGAATTGATACTTTTTGCCAGTAAAATGACGCTGTCTGGACAAAATATCAAATATCTTGTCTTCATACTCTCTGCAACGAAATACAGATGAAAGTAAATTTAAAAATCACTGCTTTCTGAATCATGCGCATTTCACATTCATTCCCAACTTTTTCTAAAGTGGGGTTGTGAATGAATATATTGCATGCCATCTGCTGATCAGAATTATCATAGTAAATTTAAATTTCATGGAAACCCACACTAATCTGCGCCACTGTTTGCTGGGCCCAAAGCTGCGCAAATGCGAGCCGGACGAGTGTTCACGTGCACTCACTGCGTGTGAACTTTTCGAGCGCGTTTACACTCTGTTTAAATCATGTTTTACTGCAGGTGTAAACGTATTGCATTTTAGAGAGTCGTAATCCCCAAAGTTCCGCCGCTTGGTAGTGTTAATGCGCGCGCCCATTAAAACCGATCGCGTCTTTGCGCACGTCTCCTCTTCAATCCCGCAATCCCTCTTTGTGTTTTTTACCTGCTCGCAGAGAGATGATGGATGGGAGCATAAGCAAAGATGAAAACATCTTCATCTCCGCGCTGACTTGTTTCAGTCCGATAAATAATCGATGAGGCCTGTGGCTAAATGGCAGGGCACCATTAAATTGGATTTATGACGGCGCTAATCCCGCGCGCGCGCTGCGATGACGGGGGTCTCCATTTAAGCAGCTCAGTCATCCGCGGCTCGTTTTACTCCTCCGGGTGTTTTGTTGCTGTCGTAAATCAATTTCCCCGTTAAATTGGATGACTCTCATTTGTTAGTGTAGCCTTTTGTTTCCAAAGTATATGGCTGGTCCTCAACTATGCTCTGGTTCCGGTTAATTTCGCTGCTTCGCCCGTCTAGAGTCACAAATTGGCATTTTAAGATAATGAATTAAAAAGAAGCGACTGACCGGTTTTTAGCCAAATTAAATAGGTGCGCGAAACCATGATTTGTTCTCTTATGACAGGGAGCCGTGAATGCACTTCTCATATGAGAAATTAATTAAAATCAAGACAAGATGAATGTTTTAAAGTGAAGACATTGGTTAAGCTGTCAACCTTTTCAGTAATTGCTTGTTTTTTTTTTCTTTTTCTTACCACGGTAAATGATTAATCTTTTCTGAAGTTCTTCCCTCCTGTCAAGAAATTCTATTTTGAGACGCAAAAAAACGGCCTCCGTCTTTCTATTCTATTCTATTCTATTTCTATTCTATTCTATTCTACTCTATTCAGTGATCACTCATTTGAAGATGCATGCGAAGGATACATGGTATGACTTCTAATCTTCTACCTGCGAATAAATTGGACTGCATCTGTATGTTATTACTTGTTAAATGGATAAATGATACATGCGGACATTGATGGGGATCTGTGAATCCTTCGGTGAAGATGCATTCGGCATTTGCAGTTGTCTGAGCGACTGCCTTCATCTCTGACGCCTGAGCCACTCGAGCCTCAGACATCCTGCCATAACATATAAAGGGTCCATTTACCAAAGTCTAAAGCTCTTATCAGCGACAGTGAGGACGAGAAGAGCATCAGAGAGCACAACATTTATCACTTCTCACAGGACATTTAGAAACCTCATAGGTTTTTTTGTTGATTTGTTTGGTTTCTTTGCAGCTACTGCTGATGGTCCCTAAAGTGAAGTCCAAGCTGTTGGTTGGAACTGAGAGATTCACGGTGATTGTGCGGCTCAAGCAGTACTTTCTGACACTTTAAAAAAGGAACTGGAAGAACAAACAGCATTTTTTTGAAAGTGTTGGATTCCTCGATCTGCCCTTGTGAGCATGCAGTCGGACTGACTGAAATGATCTGCTTGGCTAAAATTTGAGGGGTAGGCAGTGCAGAAAGGGCATTATGGGTAATGGCTCTTTCACGTGTCGGGGGTGGTCTTGTGTTTGGAACGGAAGCACAGCAGAGTGACAGAGCTGCGCTTTCAAAGATCCTGAAGTGTCTTTTGTCTTTAATAATGTATTTTGACAGTAATCCCGGGTGAACTTTCATAATTACACCATCGGTTACTTTCGGAGCGCTCTGGTATCTTCTCCCCTGTTTAAGTTCTGCCAATGTCGAGCTGGGCCGCACCTTCATTTCATTTACAGGGGTAATGATTGGTGAAGGATAAAATCCCACAAATTCCCCCTCTTCTGTGGTTCAGGAGGCCAGCTGATTCAGGGTCAGTGAGCAGAGATGGCCAGCGGAGCTCTGCTTTCTCTGACATTCATCTTTCTTTCATTATGGACCCTTCCACAGTTTTTAATAAAGCAGCTCTCTGTTACACCTCGGTAGATTCAGCCGTTATGAAGCGGAGAGGGATGAGTGTCAGAGAACCATCTGTATCCCGAGAGCAGCGCTTCTCAAACCCAGTCCTGAGAACCGCTGTGCACACTGGCCTTTGCTCCAACCGCAACTGCTGTTCCTGAATTGTGATGAACTTATCATTCTCCTTAGTTGCACTGTTCATGTTTACGGACATTACTGACCCTTTTAAGCTACGTCATGTAAGAGATACAGGGTGGGGAAGCAAAATTTGCAAAATACATCACCATCCATAGATTGTATATTATTCTCAACTGGCATGTTTATTGAAAGAAGAGATTATAAAGCAGACAATAAAGAAAAGTCAATTATTCATTATGTCCACCATTAGCGCTAACAGGTGCACACAGTTCAGGGGAGTTGTGGGGCTGTGGGATTGTTTGTGCTTTAAATGTCAGAGCTAGTTTTGCCACCCCACCCTGTAGCTACGCATGAATAATAATGAGTTTCATTGCACGGTGTTGGGGATTATTTTCTATTGCGCATAAAAGTAAAAATTGTTACTGTCGACATGGTACAATCCATTGGCTTCAACTGTGGACTCCTGTTATTCTTGAGTTAAGCGTGAGAAATTAATAACTTCTCAAAAGACCTGAATCCCCTGGGCTCAAAAACGTAATCAGCAGCTTACTGATTCACTAGAGTATTGAATTTGATGTGTTAAAAATGGTGCCACGTTTAATGCAGTTACTTAGAATGCACCAAATAGACACAACATGAGCACCATCTTCATGGAATTCATAAACTTCGAAACACAAAAAGCGACTATTTAAGAAAAATAAGGGGATTTTGAAATTCTGGAATTGCAGTTGTGGCTGTAATGAAAACCAGCATACGCAGCGGTCATCGAGAGCCGAGTCTGAAAACCGCTGAGCCACATCAAAGACGACCGATTCTATACTTTTATCAAAAACTGCCTCCAATTATACCGTTACACTCATTCCGGCACTTAAATTGGCGCCTAATACTGTACTGTCAGAATGTAAGGAGAGGAAGACCAACTACAGGAGGGGAATGGACACAAATGGCCATATTTCAGCTCATTAATGAAATCTCTCTCTGTCTGAACGCTGATTCAGTGATTTCGGCTGTCGCGCAGAGAAGCATGATTCACTTTGCTACTGGAGTTTAAGTTTTGAATTTGGCTGTTGAAGAGGTTTGTGTTGTTTTACAGGCCATCAAATGACATGAGTGGGCAGCGCGATTCTATTTTTAATTTGCAAAGTATTTTTCACTGTATGTCTGAAAAGCCTGCACTACTTTTCATTGAAACAAATATTAAGTTCACACTAAAATGTGACTCCAACCAGGGGAAAAAAAAAACTGTGAAAATTAGATTCATAACAACCAGCTCAGCTTTATTTTCAACAGCGAGCTTTAGAGAAATGAGTGAACAAACGTGCGCAGTCTTTAGCGCTGAAAAACAATTCATGCCAATTGAATTTAGTGGTGGCTGAGGCCATCGGCTCACTGGGGGAAAACAGAGAGATTAGATTTGAGATTCTCCTGTGGGAAATTAGTATCACAGCCCAGAGGGTCACAGAGGGGATTGAGCGATATTCTCTATTATACTCCTATTAATAAAGTCATTAGAGCAGGACGTTTGAGGGGGTGCTGGGGACTGGAGCTTCAGTAATTGATACTTTACACACAAGACTGTCCTAATTCCACTCTGCTGGGTGATTGACAGCTCGGGGGCGTGCCCTGCCGGGCGGCCCTGTGGCTGGCTGCTTCACTGGTAACTGCACAGTTGCCGATTCGAGCGCCCGGTTTGGATTGGGATTAATGCATTTGGAGGGATGAAGTCAGGAAGAACCACGGGGCCCTTGAGGGAGACCGTTAACCCCACACTGTGGAGGGGGCAGCGTCCCTGTGCCTCTCCCTCTCTCCACACACAGTGAGATGACCTCTCCGTGGAACAGAGGTTAAATGTAATAACTGGGGGACATTTGTTAATGCAGACTATGTCTTCCATTGTTTACCAGTCGTGAGGATTCCTGGCCCTTCACAGAGGAGTGCGACTTTATAGTTTGGGTCAAATTACCATTGTTTTCTCCCCTTACTCTTCTCATTCCTGTCTGACATCCACGGCGCTTGTCCTTCTGTGGCTCCGTAGGAAGTTCGGATGTCCCTCCGCACGACTCTGTGAAACTTGCGTTTGAAGCTTACGGATGTCGCATCTAGTATAAAACGTCACGTAACGAACCTCCTTTTGTGATGTGTTCTCTCTCTCTCTGCTATTCCAGGAAATGGCGGCGCTTGCGGAGGACTATCAGGACAACCACCAGTGGCAGAACAAGTTTGAGGTAAGAGCTTAGAACCACCGCAGAACCCTTTGTTCTCTTTCAGCCGAGGGGAAACTGACCTCTCATTCCATCTCACTGCAGTTCGATTGTTCCATCTTCTTGTTGCATGGCTAAAAATACATACTTTTAACCTGAGTCATATCAGGGATCCAAAATGCCTTTTTTGGAAACTTTAACTAATTCTGCCTTTTGACTCCATCAATTTGTGTATCTAGCTAGAGGAGAGAGGTCACGGCCTTTCCAGCAAAGCAAAAATGCCTTTTCTCCCCCGACTTTCCACCATTTCTGGAAGGACATCTGGACAAGCGGCGAGTCACACTTGGCTTATGTTTGAACATTCAATTTATGTTGAAGATGTATTTAATTATAGATATTTGAATATGATAATGTACCATGGGTTTGTTGTAGCTCTTCAAGGGGTAGAAAATGCAGTTCGGAAGCTTACTGGCCAAACTTTGAATTGTATGGTCTGTACTGCATGGACTGGTACAGTTTCCATGTTAGAAACTGTTCCTGTGAGTGTTATGATGTGTGAGGACTGGGTCATGGTAAATGGTGCAGCAACATGCAGTAAAGGTCCTGTGGCTGTCAGGGCTTTGAGTCTCGCTGCTCTTGTGTGAAACTCAGAATTTCCTCTTATTCATTTGCATTGAGCCGTTTCTCATGCGAAGCACGGTTCCGTGTTCACAAGTACCATACTGAGGAATTGACATTTTGAAAGGAACTCGCCCTTTCACTTTTCCCCTCTCGCCATTAAAGCTGGTCTCCAAACTGGAACAATGCTATCGCACAAGGCCAGGTCTGGAGATGGTTCCTACTATGACATCACAATGAGCAGTGTCATCTCATTGGCTGCCCCTGTCGTTAAGGCCCTGCTTCAGGTCAGGAAGTGCACGTTTCTGCGAATGCTCCTCACGGAGCGGAAATCGAACACGTCACATCTCGGCCCCCGCGGGGAAGGGAGCGCACGCTCCCGAATCTCAATTAAGCCAGGAGTACGCACAGCCTGAGTCATGTGACACGGCCAAGCCTGATATCCTCGTTACAGAAAACACATCCGCAGAATGGGGTTCACCCGTCCCGGATCTGTAATAAAGAGGTCTGGGATTGAGCAGGTCCTGTAAGTGATAACGTCTCTCTCGGAAAGGGGTCGGATTTCGGCGAATGTTTCTTTTCTTTCTTCTATGCGCCTCCTTGGTATTCTCCGCTGAGAAGGAAACCGGTGGAACAATCTATCAAGCGAGCACGTGACATGTCACAGAGCAAGGTCCCCGACATTACACCCATGTTTGTTTCTCTCTCGCCGTGTTCATAAATCAAATATGACTGGCAGCTCCGGGCCCATCATTAAATAATAATTAAGAAAGCTGCTCTGTTCTCCGCTCGGAGGGGAATTCCATCAATCCCTCTTCTGCCCCTCTGAATGGGGGATGATAAAGGTGCCAGCTCGCGCCTTAATGAGTTTCCTCTGAATGAAAACTTTCCCTAATTTATGCGCTTGCACACTCCGTACCTGGGTGCTTCTGCTGAGCAGTGAAAGGTGTGTGGGCGCCAGTGAGGGTGGAGGGAGGGATTAATCTGTCGAGTTTATCAGGCGCGTCACTCTGGGACACCCCCTGTTTGATGTGGAGTTTTGATTGCTTTGAGATGCTTGGTTTGTTAAGATAATTAGCTATGCTGGAGGGACGCTGGCGCGATCAGCTCACGCAAGCCGAGGCGCGAGGCGGTATTGCCAATATCGGTTTAGATCAATTAAGCTGAAGTTAATTAAGCTGTTACAAAGCTGGCGTACAGAACTTGGCTCTCATCTCGTGTATGTCCACTGAAAGGAAAAGTCAGAGATGTTTGCTAACTATGCTCAATATTGTAGTGCGTTTGTAAAATCTTCTGGGACTTTAGGGAAATTACAGCTAAAATGGCCGATCTATACTGTGCCAGACAGCGGCTGACTCAGGGAAAGGAGTGTCAGAGACTAGAGTAGAATGTGACCTTTAAATGGGAGCGTCTCAGCAGTGTACAGTACTGCAGACAGAGGAGACCCCACCACAAGCATGTTCTGTGAAACTGTCACAATATATGCGCTACGAGTCCATCAAACACAACGGAGGGGTGGGAGGGGTGACAGGAGAGGGGGAAGAGGGGCTATCGCCCGTCTCGGGCGGCTGTCAGCTGCGTCTATCTGCCAGGGAGGTCTACAGGATCACCGACAGGAGCTCGCTCACTGACGGTGCCGGGTTAGCTCACCTGAGACCGATCTACTGTCAGCACAGGTGTCGACTCAGGTACCTGTTACCTCTCAGAGACGGAGACCCAGCTATTCTGTGCTTTTGTCCTGCCCAGGCTTCGAGCCTCTTATAAGTCTTTCTCCCGAGCATCGACCGATGTCTCTGTTTTTGTTGTATTTTACACTGCCTGGCCAAAAAAAAAGTCGCACACTCAAATATTTAGTTGGAACCCCTGTAGCTTTGATTACAATGCATATTCGTCATTGTTTTGACAACTATATGCAATGCCAGAACATTTCTTTTCGATCAGAAATGCCATGATTGTTGTCTTCTCGACATAATGGTTGAACCACTTGGTGGTCTTGAGTACATCCCAATAACTTTTATTATGTTAAAGGTCAGGACTTTGTGGTGGAAAATTTGTTTGTGAAAATGATTCCTCCTGCTTGGTTTTGTCATTCATGGTTTTCTTTGCTAAATACAGGCCAATAACCTGCCCGTTCTGAAATACTGTAACATCGTTTCCACCATCAGGGAATGTGTTTTCCCACATGATTTTGTAAGAAATGAATAGCGACGCACTTCATCAGCCAGGGTTAAAATGATTATTGTCATCTGAAACGTATTAATAACCGCAATAATGATCCAATTTTTGAATTTGTTCATTAACTTCCAAACGGTGACTTTTTTTTTTGGCCGGGCAGTGTATATTACTGAAGGCCTGGACTTGTTTTTGGAAGATTGAGTTGTCTGCTTTTTTGAATCAGAAACAAACAGCCAACAGACTTTACTCATGTCTAATTTGGGTGTTGCTGTGGTTTGTCTTGAAATCGGAGTAATACACTCGAAAAACATTTAAACGGCTTTTGAAGCAGCCATCAGGCTGCTGATTTTGAAATTAGGCACGGAAAAAGTTGCATATCATCCTTAACATTGTGTTGCTGACTTCGAGTGGAGCGGATATTGTGTTTTTGTTCCCCGATCTGTTTGAAAAGCCAGGGGAAACGATGACTGTCGGTGCTGTTAAATATGAACTCTTGTGAAATATGGGCTCATAAATATGAATGAATTGACCTGACGTCCTCTGTCTACTCTGCGTTCCTGTGTGAAATGCCATGTCTTCTGGAAGCTTCCCGTGAATCCTGGCAGCTGATATGTATCATGACGTACGGACCTTATGTAGTCCCCAGCGCTAGAGCGGGTTACCAAAGGAGCCGTAGGTTTCTATTTCACCATTAAACTCAGAACTGGTCCATTCTTGCACAAGATCATCTTGATCCTTCAATACAGAACTCAAGTCCCACAAGCTCCTCAGTGTTGTGGTCCATGAGCTTGTTCCACTCGATATTACATGTCCCCAAGCAGACATCTACAGACACGTACAGACATCTGCATGTGCAGGAGAGATCTGTCGCTCCACCGCCGGCAGCAATTTAGCCTCTTTAAAGCACGGCCCTGACCTCTAGAGTCATCGCTCACTTTAATAACTCTATTGTAGCGGCGGTCTGCCGGCTGCGTCTCTGATGAGTTAGAGCGCCTGTGCCAGCCTTGTTTAAAACGCCGCGCCCTGGGCCAGACGCCAGCGGGGACAGGCTGAGTTATGAGGCAGGGACACCTCCGTTTCTCCCCCCTGCGAGTCCTTGGCTTTGGGTGTGGCCTCCTATATGAGCTGTCTAGTTTAAGCTTTAGCCTAAACAGTGAGGGGTTTTCGACAGTCACCGTCTGCATTTCCTGTGGGGACTCCTTATGCTGCAAGCCCTGGCACTGGGTCTGCGTGTGGGACTGCAGCCTTTCGGGAAATAACACATTCCTGTGAAATACTCGCTCGCACACGAAAAGCGTGGGAAGACTATAGAGTCAAAGAAAGGTAGAATCTCCAAGACACAATGCTCCTGTAGACCGCAGGAACTGGAACACAGTTACACCGCATCAAGCTCCTTAATACTGAAGCTATTAAAAAGCACAAGCACCAAAAATGAGTCACTATCCGTTTTTCTAAAATGTACCAGACTGAAGAGAATATACAAGCGCAGCCACAATCGTCAGCGCATTGAATAAAGAGTAAAAGTCAGGGACATTAAGAGGGCATTATTTGATGCAAGGTAAAACACATTGCTGGTGCATCCTTCACTCTTAATGGCTCTGCATCTCAGCCAGTATAATGTATTAATAATAGAGCAGATAATGCACCTTCTGAGGGTGAGACCCCTGCTCTTGATGGTGAATTACAGCTTTGTGGCGCTTGTATGGCTTCTGTAAGTCAATGGTACTGAAGGTACTGGGATAAGCGAGGCTGTACATGTAGTGCTGAGGGAGAAAAGGTTTATATATTAAGCTCAGTGGCTCCTAATTAACATCCCTGTGCTTCCGGTTCCTCTTGCTTGTGGTTTATGGTCTTGCTGCAAAATCTTGAGGCAACCTGATTGGATTAGACGGTCTGCACTCCTGACTGACCTCTGTTTCTTCTCATTTCAGGAAGGCGACATTGAGTATTACAATGCTAAGGACAACGTAAGTACCTCTCTCTCTCTCTTGCACATGCCGCAAGTAAAGAACTCAGTGTGTCTACGTAGTATTGAAGTTGGTATTATCGTGGAGCTAATGCTCACTCAAACAACAAGGGTTGAGCTTTGTTCCTGCAGACCCCCTGAAGGCCTGTAAACAGACTGTGTGTGTGGGCTCTGCCGTCCCGAACAGCAGGAGTTTCCAACCGCGTCCCCGGAGATTTACCACCCCAAGCTGATTCTCACTCCAGCCTGAGCTTAGCGCACTTCATTCAACAGCTGGAGATCTTGTTAAATTGCTAATTGGCGAAATCAGACGTGCTAAGTATGGGCTAACGTGAAAACCAGGATGTTAAAGGCCTGGGAACGGGGCCGGTTATCAGAGCTGCTGAGGGACACTACATCAGACGGGAAGCTTGCTTTGTCTGAGCAGGACATGCTGTGAGGCTGAATTATCAAGAGCTTTGAAGGGGCTCACAGCCACAGTCAGCCATGGTTCTCTGTTCCCCGAGCCACACTGACTGTGCGAGTCACGCGCCACTCGGGTGTTAATTGGATGCTGCCGGCAGAGCTGCTTGTTGAACTTTTCTCAGCTTTTCCACGGATGAGATTTTATTACGCGGCGAAGCGCGGAACCTTCCAGCTGGTCACACCATCTCTGAACTGTTCCGATGTTTCCCCGTTGTATTTTTATACGCGGCCGGAATTGGTGTCCATGTGTAAATTGGTCACAATATAGGCATGAGGTTATAGCTGGTTATGTGGCTTTGCAGATGGAGAGACGCTTCGGACTGAAGTTAGCGATTTGTTAACGGTGTATGTGGAACGGAGATGATTTAAATGGGCTCATGACAGCTGAGAGCCACAGGCTGCGTCTGTAATAAATGTGTTTCTCCTGAGCTATAGTGCATACCTGACCACCCGTCATACAGGGTTATTGTGAAGCCTTTTCTCAACCTGTGAGAGTGGTAAGGCTCTCGCGCTCGGCACATACAGCCGTAATCTGTCGGGTTAAGTGGCCAAACCAGTCCCATCTCCTCTCACGTTCATGCAATAATATCTGAGCTAATGTGTCACATGCGAGTCTCCAATTGCTACAGATATAATGCCTGAGATGTTTTTTCATCTCTTCTTCTCCTAGAGGCTGGTCATCTGGTCACATCATGCATTTCATAAAGAGCCACACTACAAGTCCGAACTACAATTTTAGCATATTTTACAGTTACAGGGCACATACAGTCTCTTAAATTGCAATGTTTTACTGACAAAGACTCTGGCTTCAGCAGAGACCAATTTTGGCATTTTAAAAATTTTTTGCTTTGAAGGTGACCAGGGTCCGTTCAACAATCAGCCCATTGTTTATGCAATTTATGCCCAAGATGTAACTGATACTTCCTGTTGAAGCTCATTGGAGAGGACTGCTGCTTTTAAAATGAACCTATTTCTTCCCCCGATGAAGCCTGGTATTTCTCAGTCTCTTGAGCAGCTCGTTCAGAGATTCGTAAAGTTCACTTCCTATCGGAAGCAGACAACATGACTTCCCACTGGCTTTCGCTGTTTTTGATGTAAATGGCTTCTCTGGGTTTAAGTAACTCCATCTACATGCTCCAGGGAAGAGTCCGGATGTTGTGTTCTGGGCCCAGGCTTTGGGCCGGTGTCAGATTGTAGAGTAAAGCCACGGAGCAGGAGGAGAGCTGATGTTCTGCATGTCTGAACCGTTCGCTTCTCATTGATTTCTCTGGCTGTGATGTGCGATTGTAATCTTCAGGAGCGAGGAAGCTAATCCGGACAGCTCTTGAGCGGCATCTTCTGAGCTCTTGCTGCTGAAGTATCAGGTTCTGCAGCGCAGTCTGAGCCGCGGGACGACAAAATCAATCAAAGACTGAGAGAAGCAACCGGATCAGGCCCTAATTCTACCCTTCAGATCCGCTCAATGTGGAGAAGTTCTGCTCTGTTTCATCAGCTCGGTTATATCTGATACCATCACAGCACTGGTGCCTGGTCATGTGTCACGGAGGGCTGAGAGCCTATTGGTTTACAATCCAGCCAATCATTAGCCTAGCTGATGATGCTGACTAGTTATTGAAATTCAGCCAGTGAAGTGACCGGTGGGACTGAGAACTTGCAGTCTTCACCACGGCACATCACTGAACACCACTGCTTTAGGCAGCTGGATTTCATCTGTATGGGGCAGCGAGTCCAGTGTAGTCAAAGGCACCAGTCAGATTTGGTACAGCGAGTCCAGTCTAGTCAAAGGCACCAGTCAGATTTGGTACAGCTAGTCCAGTCTAGTCAAAGGCACCAGTCAGATTTGGTACAGCGAGTCCGGTCTAGTCAAAAGCACCAGTCAGATTTGATACAGCGAGTCCGGTCTAGTCAAAAGCACCAGTCAGATTTGGTACAGCGAGTCCAGTCTAGTCAAAGGCACCAGTCAGATTTGGTACAGCGAGTCCAGTCTAGTCAAAGGCACCAGTCAGATTTGGTACAGCGAGTCCGGTCTAGTCAAAGGCACCAGTCAGATTTAGTACAGCGAGTCCGGTCTAGTCAAAAGTACCAGTCAGATTTGGTACAGCGAGTCCAGTCTAGTCAAAGGCACCAGTCTGATTTGGTACAGCGAGTCCAGTCTAGTCAAAGCCACCAGTCAGATTTGATACAGCAAGTCCGGTCTAGTCAAAAGCACCAGTCAGATTTGGTACAGCGAGTCCAGTCTAGTCAAAGGCACCAGTCAGATTTGGGACAGCGAGTCCAGTCTAGTCAAAGCCACCAGTCAGATTTGATACAGCGAGTCCAGTCTAGTCAAAGGCACCAGTCAGATTTGGTACAGCGAGTCCAGTCAAGTCAAAGGCACCAGTCAGATTTGGTACAGCGAGTCCAGTCTAGTCAAAGGCACCAGTCAGATTTGGTACAGCGAGTGCAGTCTAGTCAAAGGCACCAGTCAGATTTGGTACCGCGAGTCCAGTCTAGTCAAAGGCACCAGTCAGATTTGGGACAGTGAGTCCAGTCTAGTCAAAGGCACCAGTCAGATTTGGTACAGCGAGTCCAGTCTAGTCAAAGGCACCAGTCAGATTTGGTACAGAGAGTCCAGTCTAGTCAAAGGCACCAGTCAGATTTAGTACAGCGAGTCCAGTCTAGTCAAAGGCACCAGTCAGATTTGGGACAGCGAGTCCAGTCTAGTCAAAGGCACCAGTCAGATTTGGTACAGCGAGTCCAGTCTAGTCAATGGCACCAGTCAGATTTGGTACAGCGAGTGCAGTCTAGTCAAAGGCACCAGTCAGATTTGGTACAGCGAGTCCAGTCTAGTCAAAGGCACCAGTCAGATTTGGTACAGCGAGTCCAGTCTAGTCAAAGGCACCAGTCAGATTTGGTACAATGAGTCCAGTCTAGTCAAAGGCACCAGTCAGATTTGGTACAGCGAGTCCAGTCTAGTCAAAGGCACCAGTCAGATTTGGGACAGCGAGTCCAGTCTTGTCAAAGGCACCAGTCAGATTTGGTACAGCGAGTCCAGTCTAGTCAAAGGCACCAGTCAGATTTGGGACAGCGAGTCCAGTCTAGTCAAAGGCACCAGTCAGATTTGGTACAGCGAGTGCAGTCTAGTCAAAGGCACCAGTCAGATTTGGTCCAGCGAGTCCAGTCTAGTCAAAGGCACCAGTCAGATTTGGTTCAGATTTACTTCTGAATTTTTTCAGACATGGCGTACTGGTTTGGCTGCCAGTTTAGACAGGCAGTGTCTTGTGAAGCTATTTTGAGTGCCTAACTGTGCAATGGAAGACATTTGGTGCCAAGCTCTGATGTCATTGTTTAAAAAAATCTAACCGTTTTTTTTTTCTTTAATTAAAACTGATTGGAAAGATAGATTTAATCAGCAGGCGTTAAGTTTGGCAGTTTAATTAATACATAGAAAGAGTTTGGAGTTCTAAACTGAAATCTGCATAAATCAATGTAATAGTTGTCCTTGGGTTTATTTTCAAATTCAGTCTTCTTTTTATCTTAATTAAAATTTTCTTAAATTATGCTGGTTCTGACTGACATTGTTGCTTTTGACTTACATGACTGAAAACTGCTGGTGCAGTGGGGATCCAGGGTAGTTTTCTGTTTTTTTTTGCTGAGGGACTGTCAGGACAGAATTAAGACTTTTTTTGTCCTCTCTGTCTTTATGATTGCTTTAGGCTCTCATAACTTAAGTGATGAGAAACAGACAAGCCGTGGGGGTGACGATGGCCACATTAACACAGTGTCTGAGTCGAGGCTCTCTGAGCCATCAGTTCATTTGTATGTTAATGTTCCCGTCTGCCTTATTGAAAAGACAATTTCAGCGTGTGAAAAGTGTCATAGGAGAATCGTTTATTGCTCGGCGATAACGGCAGGACATGAGGAATATCGCCGTCCGTCGTTTAGCTGATGTGGTTTTGATTAAATCTGGGGATCTTAATTGTGTTCTGTGTGGGAGCCCGACAGCCCTGGGCGCAGTGTCGGGTCATCGTCCCTGCCGCTGAGACGCTGTTATTTCTGTCCACAGCTGGATACCAACGAAACCGCCGGCAGGATCCGGCCGGAATTCGAGGATGACCCGGCCTTCAAACGGCCCGTTTCATACAACCACACGGCGGTCCACATCCCCACCGATATTTACGACGGCTGTGAGTGTAACTTTATTGTCACCTCTCTCCTCGACACACGAGATTGGCGTGCCGCACGCGTGCGCTCTACCCACCTTTTAGCTGTAATGCCACGGCTCATTCCCAACAGTATATATTAATAAAATGTTTTTCAGGTTTATGTAAAGTCTATGTCACAATAATGCCAATATACTATATCCCATTCCGAAATTGAGAAACCGAATAATCATTTTTTATTACCATGATTCTGTTCCCATTGGGATTCTGCATATCCGAATATTCAGGCCTGATGACTGAAATCCCCTTTGAAAAACTGACAGCTATAAGATGAGGGTCTCACAGAAAATCACCTGCTGATTAAAGGAAAGGCATAAAAACTACTCAGGTTCCATGCGGGCAGATGACAGCTGTATTTACATGTGTAGCATGTAGAGTTCAGTCCGCGAGCTCTTGCTCTGTGACACTTGAGTAAAAGGGATAACCGTCCCCGTATGGCGCTCACAGTGTGGAAGTGTATGTGTCCTCAGCGCTATAGACCTGACTGTCTCTACTCTCCGTACTGTTTTCCTGGGACATTCTGATCCTGACTCCTCATGTAGTGACGCGACCTGACCAAGTGTTAATATGCAATTTAACATGAAGCTTTTTGAGTCCTTATTTCACGTTTAGGCTCAGGCTTTGGTTTAAGGGCGAAGGGTTAAGTGTTCGTCAGTAGGGTTTGTTATATTCTGGCGTCAAATAAGGACGCAAAAGACCTTCGTTTTCATGGTATATGGAAGCCTGGTCAGGAACCATCACGATATGAAGAGTCGTGACGAGAATGTTTCCAAACCCATGGCGCTGCAGTCCAGAGCCAAGAAGCCTAATTAGAGCTGGTGAGTTTAAGACTCGAGACGGTCGGAGGGAGACGGACAGGGCACAGGCGGCTGGGGGAGTGTGTAGAGACAGGGAATGCTAGCGGAGGGAGGGTAAGCACTCTGATGTACTGAGATTAAGCAGGTGTGTCTGCCGGCGCACTGTCTGGTGCAAACTGGAACGGGCTGTGCTCTGGTTAGAGCGCGAGAGGAGAGACCCAGCTGAGCCCTGGGAAAGAGCGACGGCAGAAGTCTGTCCTTAGACTGGTGCCAGCGAGCGTCTGAGAGCTGTTAGCCGTTAGCTGTGCGGAGTCTGGTGTGCTGCGCCGGGCTCTGATTGCCCGTCTGAACGAGGAGGCGGAGTCGCTGTACGTTTAAAGGAAAATCTCACTGGGCTCAGGGGGTCCGTGGCTCCGTGCGCTGACGTATGCCAGCACGCTATTTGTGGCTTTCAGGTTTACGCGAGCTCCAGGGGAAAGCTCCCGTAAACAATGCGATGTGGAGCAGCGTTAGCAGCGATGCTAGCTGCTGAATTGGGAATGCATGGAGCTCATGCAACTGTCAGATTACGATTGAAGTGGTTCACATATTTCCTCAATAAAAACAAATACGCCGTTGGTCTTCGGATGAGGTACATGACTGATCCATGTGCTAAAGTTTGTGGTGATTACAGGCGTAAATATTGCACAGCAGATTCCTCAGCATTAATCTGGTTTCTGCTTTTCTGAATGAGAACACAAACAATAGTTTCTCACCTTTTCTTTTCTTTTCTCGCTGTTTTAGATGTGGTTTCTGAAGAACTCATTTCACTCTGACCAGACTTGGGTCAAGTACTGTGGGAATTTAAAAGTATTTTTCCAAACTCCTCCAAATTTTCAGTGAAATATGCAACTAAGCAAAGTCCAGTTCAATGAACTTCAGTTCTTCCCGCTGGTACACTTTTAAAATTGTGGAATTCTGGAGGAGTGATTAAATTTTAAATATTTTTCAGGTAGCTACATGATATGATTCTGGCTTTGACCAACGCCATATTTATCATGGCGAGGTGCTGTGTTTTGTGCTATGAGGCTATGCAGATGGATCAGTGATTTATTCAGGCATTAATTATTTATTCTAAATGAAACGAAAAGCAAAGCCCCGTCAGCTCTGCATGTGTCCATTGCAAATTTCTCCCTAAAATATGCTCTCATTCCGAAAATATTTCATGATTTCCTCTTAAAAGCACATTACAAATGGGTGAGTGGGTCATAATTCTGACTCCGTTACCGAAAAGTCTGCTGTCTATTGTTCACGGGCAGAATGAATCATTCATATGAATCTCTCATATTCGCTCTTTGGAATATTTGCTGGTGTAATGCTTAGGCTGCACCTTGCTGCAGAGGTCCTCCCGAAACAAAACGCAGGAACCCAATGTCATACTTGCTGAATGGAATGCGCGTTTGCACATGATCGAAAGCATGTCCCGCTTAAACACATCGCCCAAGGCTAATGGAGGAGCTCTCTGTAAGCACACTGCATCTTCTGCTCGAGACTGATGACTGAATGATGGGGAGGCACTTAGATGGGGAGGCCATATTTATTGCTGGCTTTAAACTGATAATTTGCTGGTTTTCGCTGTGTGACAGCGCGTTGTTTACATCTCAGATTGACTATTTCTCGCTAGACGCTAAATTTTTTTTGTGCGGCGATATATTCCCTCATTTAATGCCATTTTCAGACAGGAGAGGCCAATTATCCTCCCGTCAAAAGTAATGGGGTGGTGTTTTACGGCTGATACAGCCGGAACTGGTGCTGTTAGTAAGTAGGACTTTTCGCGTTGTGCTTTTTTAAGACGTGTGGGAGAGAGGTGTCACTTTTCATGAAGCTGAGGGGAGGAGAGCTCGATCTTACAGGAAACGCTCACACATTGTCACATGGAGAGAATTACTGGGTACAGCGCGGGCATCATGCGGAGAGGCCTTCTCATGCTCTGTATTTATCGTACAGTCAACCCCTGTACAGCTGTTTTTCCGTTCAGTTTCAATGGGAGCTCATGTCACTGCTGTACTCCGGGGGGCAAATAACATTAGAACTGTACTACTGAATAAAATATTGTTGAAAAATTATTATATATGCTTTTCATAAGCATCACAGATGTGAATATGAACAGCAAAATAAAACTTGAGGCAGTAAATGTTTATTAAATCAATAAATATCAAACTGTGTTTTAACTTCAAGGTTAGAACACGTCTTTGATAAGAAATATCAGCTCCACTGTAGGTGGTTCAAGATGATTGTCTGCAGAATTAATAAGGCAATTAAAGGCATAGTAATTGTAACTTGAAGCAGACAGGTCCTGAGTGATGTGTCCAATGAAAGATGGTGCCGAGCTACAGGGAACAGGAGAATAATTTGTGTCATGTGTACTTACATAGTGAACCAGATCTCTGCTTCATAAAATCTGAAATAAATTTAGAAAAGCTGTTTGTGCTAATTTATCCCCATAGACCTATTAACAAGCAAAATTTTACTCTCCAGATTCACATCCAAACTTCTCCCTCCCCTCTCGGTCTCTTGAGCTGGGCCATCTGCACACGAGGCGTCACACACACACACACACACACACGCACACACACCGTCTCACCCTCTCTCTCTCTCTCTCTCTCTCTCTGATGAATGGACATTTTCAAAAGTGCGAAAAATCCCAAACTTGGGAAAACTATTTGTCTGTGATTATGTGTGAATATGAAATGGTGATGAGTTGAGAAGATAGGAGGGAAATGTTACGATGAACACAAGACTACGCTGCGTGACTGTTTGTGGGTGCTGGGGGGACCTGCTTGATGTAATATGTTTTGTTTTCTTGGGTATTTCTGGGTATTGGAGTCCTGATTTGTGTGCAGTACAGAGGGCAAAGAGGCAGGAGGGCGGCGCAGTGATTCACTTCGCATGACGGCGCTCGGCAATTCAAGGAGCCTCACGCGTTATTGGACTTCTGTTTTGGTGTTGGAAATCTTGAGCTCGTATGAGCCTGGTTGCCTGGAATAGGCGAATATCGGACCTTATCCCCGACTCTGAGTAACGTGCTGTGCATCTTAGCTTATTTGATTGACATTTATTTGGAAATGTTGAGGACAGATGTCATTTGAATTGCGACCTGTGCGCGTCTGTGCATTATATATGGAAGCATCTTTTATTTAAATCACTTTACGGCACAGATGGTTTTTGCATAATCGCTGCATGTGATTATCTTTTCCCAGCAGTACTATTCACATAGACCCAGTCACGAGTAATGGAATCACAGGCAAAAAAATATATATGTAAATGGATGGATCATATATATAAAATCAAAGTGCACTCAAAATAGAAATGTTAAAATGGCACAGAACATCATTCTTTACATCCCTTTATGTCTAGTTGAGAAAAACATTGTGCATTACTGTTAACGGAGCAGGTCTTGGTAACAAAAATGAATAACGGAGCAGGTCTTGGCAACAAAAATGAATAACGGAGCAGGTCTTGGTAACAAAAATGAATAACGGAGCAGGTCTTGGTAAAAAAATGAACCAGAAGGGTTAGTAACATGAAGGGAGCCTCACGAAAACATTGTCAGATAGGATAGCACATTCTTTAAGAGTGCTCTTCCATGAGGAGTGTAACGTGGGTTCCCATTCAGCGGAACATGCTAATGGACGTACGGGAAAACATCATTCACCGACTTGATAGATACCTGCCAACTGTCTCCTCTTTGATACAAACGCGCTGAATAACGATAGAGGGGCCATTGTAGCGCGATGCATTAGCAGACTTTCGCAGTGTCTGATGAAGTCAAAAGGCGCCATTAGGCCTGCTGATCGTGGCAGCGGAGAGCATTAGCGAAGCTGTGCGAGTGCGGCGGTCGTCATGGAGATTAGCGAGGGAGCGAGAGATCGGCCGTTTCTGCGTGTGAGGTAATGAGGGGATGGGGTTTCCTTAATGAATGGGGTAATTAAGGGGCTTCCTGGATCCTTTTGTATGGAGTGGAAGCAGCGCGGCTCGTGAGAGACTCAGTACGCGTTCGCTGTAATTTACTGACGATTGAGAGCCGTGTTTTGATAAGTGATGAAAATCCTGGGGGCGAAACGCTAAGCAGACTCTGTCCGCAGTGTTAATCAAATCTAATAGTGTTTGCACTGCTAATGGGAAAGATTATGTGTTAGTAATCTGGGGTGTCTCTGCTTCGCTGCGAGTCATGCACTTATATTAGTGTCTGAGTGTGTGTGTGTGTGTCC